>SJXQ01005683.1:1464182-1476261 GCA_006408695.1 Aepyceros melampus
CCCCACACCCTCTCTCTGCATTATCCCCGTGCATCACTCCCAAACATCCTGCATCCTGCATCGAACCTAGACCAGCGATTCATTTCACTTATGATATAATACATGTTACACTGCCACTCTCCCAAATCATCCCACCCTCTCCCTCTCCCACAGAGTCAAAAAGGCTGTTCTATACATCTGTGTCTCTTTTGCTGTCTCACGTACAGGTTTATCACTACTATCTTTTTTAAATTCCATATATATGTGTAAGTATACTGTATTGGTGTTTTTCTTTCTGGCTTACTTCACTCTGTATAATTGGCTCCAGCTTCATCCACCTCATTAGAACTGATTCAAATGTATTCTTTTTAATGGCCGAGTAATACTCCATAGCCTATATTAAAAAAAAAAAAATCCTAAAATTTAATCTCCAAGATGATTTAAAATGCATATATCTATTTGTATGTAATATGGACAAGAATTTAATTTTATTTATCTAATAGTAAATGGCAACATGTTCCAGTATTCTTGCCAGAAAATTCCATGGACAGAGGAGCATGGCAGGCTACAGGCCATGGGTTGTAAAAAGTGAGACATGACTGAGTGACTGAGCATACATGTGCATTCACTTATTATGAGATATCTAAAATAGTCAAGCTCATAGAAGAAAAATACAAACCCCAGTGGTTACCAGGGGCTGGGAGGAGGTAAAAATGGAAAGATAAAGTGGCAAAAAGTTTTAGTTTTGCAAGATGAATAATTTCTAGAGACCTGTACAACAATGTGCCTATAAGTTACCTTCTTTATATATTTTTCAGGCTGTCATATAGTTATAATCAGAAAGTATGTAGCCTTTTCAGATATGTTTCACTCACTTAACAATATGCCTTTAAAGTTCCTCCACATCATTTTATATTTTGATAGCTCACTTATTTTTATTGCTGAATAATATTCATATACGAATATGCCACAGTCTTTATGTCTATTTATCTGTTGAAATACATCTGGGTTTCTTCAAAAATTTGGCAATTGTGAATAAAACTACCAAATATTTGTGTACAAGTTTTTATGAGGATGTAATTTGTAACTCATTTAGAGCACAATATCAAGGAGCATAATTGCTGGATTGCATAGTAGGACTATATTTAGCCTTATAAGGCATTGTCAAGTGTCTTACAAATAGATGTATCAATTTGCATTCTAACAGCAATGACTGAGGGTTCTTATTCCTTCACACCTTTGCCAGAATTTGTTATTGTCAGTGTCTTGGGTTTTAGTTTTTGTAATAGGTGAGTAGAATTACTTCATTGAGTTAATTTTCAATTTCTATGATATACGATAGTGAGCATTTTATCTGTAGAGCAGTCCTTTTGCTGAAATATGTGCTCAGACATTTTACCTATTTTAAATTTGATTTTTATTGTTAAATTTTAAGATTTCTTTGTCTATTTTGGATATCATTTCTTTATTAAGTTTTAAAAAGGGTTTTCTTACAAAATTTTCTACCAGTCTGTCTTTGTTTATATTCTAACAGAGATCTTTGCAGGCTATAAGTTTTTAATTTTAATAGAATCCAATTTATCATTTTTTTTCCTTTTATGCATCATGCTTTTGGTATTTTATCAAACAACAACAACAACAACAACAATGAATCCAAAGTCTCTTAAACCTTCTCCTGTTACCTTTGTCAACTTACAAACGGGTGCTCGCCAAAAGCGTTTGCCATTGACTGAGCAACAACAAAGGCATTTGCCATCTGCCTCTCTAGAGACAACCCTGTACTGCTGCAGCTGCTGAAGGGAATTCAGAGTAAAGAGTGAGACACTCTTTGCTCCAGGGAAACTGGTGTAGCAAGTCTTCAGATAGATATCTTCAAGAACTGATTTCATGATCCCAATCCTTGAATCTTTTCATGACTAGAAAAACACTAAATTCCCTATGGTGACATCAGCTTATTGTGACTAGCAGAAAACTTTTGCAAAGTAAGCCAGTGATTTCATTCAACTTCCCTTCAACAAGATCATGCATATTGACCTTCCACCATTGCCGCTTTGGTGCAGTCTCTCATACTAGCTGAGGTGTTGTCTCCTGGGCTAGAGTCCTTTTTTTTCCCCAAATAGAGCTTAACTCACAACTTGCACATCCTGCATCTTTTTAGTCTATATCTTGCAGACATTTTATATTTTACATGTAGGTCTCTTATCCTTATTTAAAAAGGTTTGTTTGTGCTAAAACATATATAACCTTTTGTTTGAGATTTTAGTCATTACACTGATTACATTCACAAAGCTCAACCATACCCACTACTTACAAAAACACTTTTACTCTAAACAATCCAAATGAACACTTTGTACTCATTAAGAAACAAATCCCTATTTCCCCTGCTCATAGCCAGTTGTTGTTCAGTCACTAAGTCATGTCTGATTCTTTGTGACACCATGGACAACAGCCAGACTTCTCTGTCCTTCACTATCTCCCAGAGTTTGCTCAAATTCATGTCCATTGAGTTAGTGATGCTATCTAACCATCTGATCCTCTCCCATTTCCTTCTTCTCCTGCCTTCAGTCTTTCCCAGCATCTGAGTCTTTTCTAATGAGTCAGCTCTTCAATTCAGGTGTCCAAAGTATTGGAGCTTCAGCTTCAGCATTAGTCCTACCAATAAATATTCAGACTTATTTTCCTTTAGAATTGACAGGTTTGATCTCTTTGCAGTCCAGGGACTCTCAAGAGTCTTCTCCAGTGCCACACTTCAAAAGCATCAGTTCTTTGACACTCAACCTTCTTTGTGGTCCATTTCTCACATCCCTACATGACTATTGGAAAAACCATACCTTTGACTAAATAGAACTTTGTCAGCAAACTGATGTCTCTGCTTTTTAATACACTGTCTATGTTTGTCATTTTTTTCCTTCCAAGGAGCAAGTGTCTTATAATTTCATGGGTGCATTCCTTGTCCACAGTGATTTTGGACCCTAAGAAAATAAAATTTGTCATTGTTTACACTTTATCCCCTTCTGTTTGCCATAAAGTGATGAGACTGGATGCCATGATCTTATTTTTTGTTTGTTTTTGTTCTTTCTAATGTTGAGTTTAAGCCAGCTTTTCATTTTCCTCTTTCAACTTCACCTAGAGGCTCTTTAGTTCCTCTTTGGTTTCTGCCATTAGAGTGGTATCATCTGCCTATCTGAGGTTGTTGATATTTCTCCAGACCATCTTAATTACAGCTTGTGATTCATCCCCAGACTGGCATTTCACATTATGTACTCTGGATTTTTGTTGTTGTTGTTCTTCAGTCACTTGGTTGTGTCTGACTCTTTGTGACTCTATGCACTTCATCATGGCCAGGGTTCTCTGTCCTTCACTATCTCTCAGAGTTTGCTCTAACTCATATCCATCGAGTCAATGATGCCATCCAATCATCTCATCCTCTGTTGCCCCCTTCTTCTCCTGCCTTCAATCTTTGTCAGCATTAGGGTCTTTTCCAATGAGTTAGCTCTTTCCATTAGGTGGCCAAATTATTGGAGCTTCAACTCAGCATCAGTTCTTCTGGTTTGATTTTCTTCAGGATTTACTGGTTTAATCTCCTTGCAGTTCAGAGACTCTCAAGAGTCTTCTCCAGCACCTCAATATGAAAGCATCAGTTCTTCAGTGATCAGCCTTCTTTGTGGTCCAACTGTCACATGAATGTTGGAAAAAACATAGCTTTGACCATATGGACATTTGTCAACAAAGTAATGTCTCTGCTTTTTAATATGCAGTCTAGGTTTTTCATAGCTTTTCTTCCAAGGAGCAAGTGTCTTTTAATTTCATGGCTGCAGTCACCATCTGCAGTGATTTTGGAGTCCAAGAAAATAAATTTTGTCACTGTTTTCACTTTTCCCCCATCTATTTGCTGTGAAATATGGGACCAGATGCCATGATCTTCATTTTTTGAATGTTGAATTTTAAGCCAGATATTTCACTCTCCCATTTCACCTTCATTAGGAGTTTTTGGCTTTCTGCCACTAGGGTGTTATCATGTACTCTGTATAGAAGTTAAATAAGCAGAGTGACAACATACAGCCTTGTCATGTTTCTTTCCCAATTTTGAACCTGTCAGTTGTTCTAACTGTTCTTCTTGACCTGCACACAGATTTCTCAGCAAACACGTAGGAAGTCTGGTATTCACATCTCTTTAAGAATTTTCCACAGTTTGTTGTGATCCATGCAGTCAAAGCCTTCAGCATAATCAATGAAACAGTATCCTCTAATTTACTTCATATGTCTATCTGTTTGCCTATTCTCAGTTCAGTTCAGTCACTCAGTCGTGTCTGACTCTTTGTGACCCCATGGACTGCAACATGGCAGGCTTTGCCATGCATCACCAGCTCCTGGAGCTTATTCAAATTCATATCCACTGAGTCAGTGATGCCATCTCATCCTCTGTCATCCCCTTCTCCTTCCACTGTCAATCTTTCTCAACATCAGGGTCAGTTCTTCGCATCAGGTGGCCCAAATATTGGAATTTCAGCTTCAGCATCAGTCCTTCTAATGAATGTTCAGGACTGATCTCCTTAAGGATGGACTGGTTGGATCTCCTTGCAGTCCAAGGGACTCTCAAGAGTCTTCTCCAACACCACTGTTCAAAATCATCAGTTCTTTGGTGCTCAGCTTTCTTTATAGTCCAACTCTCACATCCATACATGGCTACTGGAAAAAAACCATAGCTTTGATTGGATGGACCTTTGTTGGGAAAGTAATGTCTCTGCTTTCTAATATGCTGTCTATGTTGGTCATTCATATACCTGGGTTCATAAAACATTTATCCTTTCGTTTCTAGCTTATTTTACTATACTATTTCACTTAGCATAGTATTTTCAAGGTTCATCAATGTTGTCACATGTATCAGAAACTGAGTAGTATCCCATTTCATGTTTACATCATGTTGTTTATCTGCTCGTCTAATGGAGATATGGGTTGTATCTATCAAAATTTGAATAATGCTTCAAGAAACATTTTTATACCAGTTCAAATTCCTCTTTTCAATTTTGGGGTTATATGCCCAGGAGTAGAATTACTGGTAATTTCATTTAGCTTTTGGAGGAAGCAACAAATTTTTCAGTAATGACTACATTTTAAATTTTCACCAGCAATTTAGAAGATTCTAATTTCTCTACATTCTTATTAACATTTGGTATTTTCAATCTTTTCATTATAATCCTCCTATTATCTCATGATGTTGATTTGTATTTCCCACATAATTAATAATTAGCATTTTCAGTATGTATATTGACCATTTGTATATTTTCTTCAGAAACATGTCTATTTAACTCCTTTACCCATTTTTTAACATGGAGTGTTTGTCTTTTTAGTTTTTGTACCATACAATCTCTTTATATATTTGGCTGTTTCACTCATAAGATATGTAACTTGCAAATATTTTCTCTCATATTGTCTTTTCATTTTCTTGATAATGTCAAGAAATGTATAATTTATTTTTTTAATTTTAATATTTTAGTTTGTTTTGCTTTACAATACTGTATTCGTTTTGCTATACATTGACATGAATCAGCCACGAGTGTACATGAACTCCCAATCCCAACCTCCACCTCCCCGATCCCGCCCCACACCTTCTCTCTGGATTATCCCCGTGCATCAGTCCCAAGCATCCTGCATCCTGCATCAAACCTAGACTGGCGATTCATTTCACTTATGATATCATACATGTTACACTGCCACTCTGCCAACTCATCCCACCCTCTCCCTCTCCCACAGAGTCCAAAAGGCCGTTCTATACATCTGTGTCTCTTTTGCTGTCTTGCATACAGGTTTATCATTACCATCATTCTAAATTCCATATATTAAAAAGTTGCAAATAGAACTGCCTTATGATCCAGCGATCCCACTGCTGGGCATACACACTGAGGAAACCAGAATTGAAAGAGACACGTGTACCCCAATGTTCATTGCGGCACTGTTTATAATAGCCAGGACATGGAAGCAACCTAGATGTCCATCAGCAGATGAATGGATAAGAAAGCAGTGGTACATATACACAATGGAGTATTACTCAGCTATTAAAAAGAATACATTTGAATCAGTTCTAATGAGGTGGATGACGCTGGAGCCGATTATACAGAGTGAAGTAAGCCAGAAAGAAAAACACCAATACAGTATATTACACATAATTTAATTTTAAGAAAGTCAAATTTACATTTTCTTTTGTTGTGCATGATTTTATGCTCCACGAAATAATTCTTCACCACATCTAAATTTATGAGAATTTATTCTGACATTTAATTCTGAGAGTTTTATGGAGCATGCATGTGTACTTAGTCATGTCCAGCTCTTTGGGACCCCATGGACTGCACTCCACCAGTTTTCTCTGTCCGTGGAAATTTTCACCAAGAATACTGGAGTGGGTAGCCATTTCCTTCTCCTGGGATCTTCCTAACCCAGGAAGCAAACCCATATCTCCTATGTTTCCTTCATTAGTAGGCAGAGGATTCTTTATCATTGAGTCTTCTGGGAAGCCTGATAGTTTATAGTATTTAGCTCTTATAATTAGATCGCTGGTTCATCTTGATTTCTATATATGACGTGAAGAAGCACTCCACTGTCATGTTTTTCCATGTGAATATGGAAAAGACTATTCTTTCAATTTAGCATATTTGTCAAAAATTGAGTATAGCTGTGTGGATTTATTTCTGGACTCACAATTTTTTACCATTAGCCCATTGGTCTACTGCTCTGTCAGTAGTACATCACTTTGGTCACTACAGCTTTATGGTAAATTTTGAAATCAGGTAGTGTGAATTGTCTAATTTTATTTTTAATCTTCAGTGTGGTTATTTAGAGTCCCTTTAAATTCCATATGAATTTGAGAATCAACTTTCTTACTGCTGCAAATGGTTGTTGGAGTTTTGATATAAACAGTATGGAAGCAACAGAATGCTTTGAATACTGCTGTCATCTTAACAGTTTTAAGTATTCTTATCCATGAAACTGAATAAAATTTTCCATTTATTTATATTTTTTTAAATTGGTTGTTTAGAAATGTTTTGCAGTTTTCAGTATATAAGATTTTGAAATTCTTGGTTAAAGTTATTTCTAAATATTTTATTCTTTTTGCTCTTATTGCAAGTGGGAGTTCTTTCTTAATTCTCTTGTCAAAGAGTTTATTGCCAGTGTATAAAAACTAACTGATTTCCAGATATTGATCTTGTACCCTGCAATTTTTCTGAATTTATTTATTAGCTTGAGTTGTTTTCCTATTGATTCTTTGGAATAATCTTCATATGGGATTTTTTTTTTCATCTTTATATAAAGATCATTCTTTCCTTACTTTCCAATTTGTGTGACTTTTATTTACTTTTCTTGTCTAATTCCTCTAATTGGAGCTTCTAGTATAATGTTAAATGAGTGAGTGAGTGAAGTCACTCAGTCATGTCCGACTCTTTGTGATCCCATGGACGGTAGCCTACCACGCTCCTCTTTCCATAGGATTTTCCAAGCAAGAATACTGGAGTGGGTTGCCATTTCCTTCTTCAAGAGATCTTCCCAACCCAGGGATCGAACCCAGGTCCCCCACATTGTAGGCAGGCACTTTACCATCTGAGCCACCAGGGAAGAGCCCATAATGTTGAATAGCCATGGTAAATGTAGGTACCCCATTCCTGATCTTATGGGGTGACATTCAGTCTTTCACCATTGGGTATGAGGCTAGCTGTGGGCTTTTAATAAATGATCTTTATCATATTAAGGAAGTCCCTATCTATTCCTAGTTGTCAGAGTGCTTTTATCACAAGTGGATGTGGATTTTTTAAATGCTTCTTGTGCTACAGTTGATACAGAGACAATCATATGCGCTGCCACTCCTCGCCATTCAATTAATGTAGAATCTTGTACTGACTGATTGTCTTACATTGATCTGTCCTTACATCCTTGCAATAAATTGGTCAGGGTGTATAACCTTTCTCATACTCTACTGAATTTGGTTTCTTCATCTTTCCTTGAGGATTAGTTCACCTAAAGTCATAAGGGACATTGGCCTTTAATTTTCTTTCCTTGTGATGCCTTTGATTGACTTTGGCTTCAGTGTAATCATGGCCCGATAAAACGAATTAAGAATTGTCCCCTTTCTTGAAAGTTTGAGTGTTATTTTTTCTGTTTTTCATTTAATTCACCAGTAAATCTGACCAGTCCTAGACTCTTCTTTGTTGAAGTTTTTAATTACCAATGTCATTTTTTGTTTTAGATATGTTAAGATGTTCTAACTACTAGAATTAGCTTAGGTTATTTATGTGTCTCTAGGTATTTGCTTATTTCATCTAAGTTATTTAATTTGTTGGTATTCAATTTTTCATCAAATTTACTAATAGTATTTGATTATTTCTGAATTGTTGCTAATAATGTTTCCACTTTTCATTTCTGATTGCAGTTATTTGTCTCTTCAGATTTTCTTTTGTCAGTCCAGCTAAATGTTTGATAATTGTGTTCACCATTTCAAAGCACCAACTTCTGATTTGATTGATTCTATTGTTTTTCTATTCATTATGCTATCTCCATTCTATGCCGGATTATTTTCTTCTTTCCACTAGCTTTGAGATTATTGTGTTTTTCCCCCATCCTTCCTCAAAGTTATTGATTTGAGATATTTTCGATTTAGGTATTTATGGCTATAAATTTTCCTTAAAGCCCTAGTTTAATTCATCTTTAAATGTGCTTTATTGTTCTTGTGATTTCTTTGATTCAGTGGTTATTTAAGAATATGTTGTTTAACTTCCATTTTTAAAAATTCATTTCTATGATTGATCTATAGCTTCATTCTATTGTGGTTAGAAGGATATTTAATATTATTTCAATCTTTTAAATTTTACTGAGAGCTGTTTTCTAATCTAACATATGGCCTAACATGGAAATTTTTCCATAAGCACTTGAGAGGAATACATTTTCTGCTGTGGTGTTGAATGTTCTATATTTGTCTATTATATCTACTTGGTCTATGCTGTTGTTTACTGCTTCCTCATGTATTTTCTGTCTAGATATGCTATCCATTATCAAAGTTATTTTAGTGAACTGTTTATTATTATAAAATGTAGTATTTCTCCCTTCAATTCTGCCAATGTTTTCTTCATATATTTGGGAACCTTTGGTGGCTCATGTATGACTATAAGTATTCTCACTTCTTGGTGAATTATTCCTGTATCAGTATATAACACCATTTTGTCTCTTGTAACAGATTGACTTAAAATATATCTTGTCTGATAGTAACATAGCTACTAAGTCTCTCTTTTGTTTACTCTTATCTTCTTTCATTCTTTCAGTTTCCACTTGATTCTGTGCTTGAATTAAAATGTGTCCCTTGTAGATAGCATATATTTGGAACATTTTTTCAAATCTATTCTGTCAATCATTGCTTTGTGATTGAAGAAATTTTATTTACACTAATGAAATTATTGATAAGAAACAACTTTTGCCATTTTGTTGTTTTTCATATATCTTATGCTATTTTCAATTTTCATTTCTTCCATTGCAATTTTCTTTCATGTTTACTAAAATTTTTTTGCAGTGAACTGTTTGGAATCCCATTTCATATCTATATATATCTTTTATATATTTTTAAAATTTTATTGGTTATAATGGAGATTGCATGATTGTATTTAGCACTGTAAATTTACAAAGCCTAGTATGAATTGATACTGACTTAACTTCAATCTCAGGAAATCTCTGCTCCTAGTTAACTCCAAATCATTTTCATATCTACTTTGTACAGTCAAGTAATTAAACTTTCAAGTTGCTCAACTGAAGACAGTTAAGTCATCTCCAGGCCACAGATCTTTTCAGACCATAAAAACTTTCAAAAGTCACTGTCTATGATGACTTACACATGAATTCAATTATCTACATAGAATTTACCCTTATAACTTAGTGGATGATAAGGTGATAGCCTCTTTTACAGATTTCAGTGACACCAATTGCTATTATTATTGTAGCTAATAATATTAAACAGGTTTCCTTATTTCATCTTCTGTTTGTTTTTAACTTTGCTCTGATGAGACAACAATTTTGAGGCTGCCACGTATTAATTAATGGATCTAAAGTGTCATAAATTTATTAACTAATTTTTCCTGCTAGGGTGACAAACCAATTAACTAAGCAGAAAGAGCATATTTTGACTAAATAATATTGCCTGGTCTTTACAATGTATCAAACAAAAAAGTTATCTATGTAGTACTTTTAATAGCTTTATGAAATATTTACTAAATCAAAAAGAGGACTGTATCAAAAATAAAATCTATCTGTTGGTCTTTGCAAGCAGATTAAATATTAATGTTCAATAGAATCAGTATTCAATAAAATCTAAAGTCAGGATAAATATTCATCATCAACTGCATTCAGCCTGTATTGGAACAGTTTAGCATTACTCCTGTCCATCATTGCTAGAACAGCTGGCTAGCACTGAAAGTGTATGGCCAAAATTACTTGGCAAGAGCATCACACTGTCAGTTAAATGCATTTCTAGTGACTTTTCTATGATGATTCAAGTCAAATATATCTTTTTTTCTCACTTTTTACATTTTCATGAATTTGAATGACTTATGCAATGTCAAAAACTATACTGCATTCCTAGAAATAATTTGTATTTCCTTTATCACATTTGATTTTATGTATGGCACACACAGACACACATATACCATCAACACCAATACCACCAAACCAGGAAAAAAAAGAAATCTGAATTTTATTTTTTTAGTTTTGAGTGTTTGTAATTTGAACTTTTCTATTATTTAATACTTAAATATTTATGAGTTATATATGAAATACTTTAAATAAGTTATATTGTTAATTTTCAAGGGTTTTACTAAACCTAATCTTGAATAAAGTTATTGAATGAAATCTTTTGAGTACTTGTAATTATAGAAAAATAGCATGTTCTATCTCTTTTTGCTATTAATTAAATATACTCCTCAAAAATAAGATCCTTAAGCATACCTAAGTATTTCTATTTGATAAATTGAGGAAATGAAAGGTAAGTTTGAAAAAAAATCTGTTTCATATCTAAAGTCTACCAGAGTCTAATATGTCTGATACAGTGTTATTATAATGGCCCATCTCATTAAAATTAGTATTTGATGCTAAACTACATCATTTGATATATAATATCAAAAATAGTTTAAAATTACAAAAGATATTAAAAATTAAAAATATATATCTATGAAATATTTAAATAAAATTGACAAAAATAACTGAAGATAGTGATTTTTAGGAAATGTAGATACTCCCATTAATTATATAAATACATAATAGCAAAGTAATTTGCTGATTTTATATACTTTAAATGTTTTAGCACTTAAAATCAGTAAGTAGATGAACATCAATATACTGCAAGGAGATCCAACGAGTCCATTGTGAAGGAGATCAGCCCTGGGATTTCTTTGGAAGGAATGATGCTAAAGCTGAAGCTCCAATACTTTGGCCACCTCATGCAAAGAGTTGGCTCATTGGAAAAGACTCTGATGCTGGGAGAGATTGGGGGCAGGAGGAGAAGGGCACGACAGAGGATGAGATGGTTGGATGGCATCACTGACTCGATGGACATGAGTCTGAGTGAACTCTGGGAGTTGGTGATGGACAGGGAGGCCTGATGTGCTGTGATTCATGGGGTCGCAAAGAGTTGGACACGACTGAGTGACTGAATTGCACTGAATCTCAATCTCATAAAGTTGTATTCTGAAATTACAGAATAAGCCAGCTATATTTCTAATTCAGATTTAAAATCCATTGTGAACAATCAATTGAGATAACTCACTATCTTCGGACCAGCCAAAGAACTGAATAGACATTTCTCCAAAGAAGACATACGAATGGCTAACAAACACATGAAAAGATGCTCAACATCACTCATTATCAGAGAAATGCAAATCAAAACCACAATGAGGTACCATTTCACACCAGTCAGAATGGCTGTGATCCAAAAGTCAACAAGCAATAAATGCTGGAGAGGGTGTGGAGAAAAGGGAACCCTCTTACACTGTTGGTGGGAATGCAAATTAGTACAGCCACTATGGAGAACAGTGTGGAGATTCCTTAAAAAATTGCAAATAGAAATGCCTTATGA
>SJXQ01005684.1:0-73720 GCA_006408695.1 Aepyceros melampus
GTTTGATCCCTGCGTTGGAAAGATCACTGGAAGGAGGGTATGACAACCCACTCAAGTATTCTTGCCTAGAGAATCCCCATGGACAGAGGAGCCTGGTGAGCTACAAGGCTACAGTCTATGGGGTCACAAAGAGTCGGACATGACTGAGAACAGCACAGTATATATTTTATCTCCCTCAAGTATTTGAAAATAATGTTAGTGCTGATATTTTAGTTAATGCAACTCATATCTATACACTTATAAAAGTAAATGAAGGTTGCATCTTTTCATTCATAAAATACCTTTAAAAATGAAAAGAACTGTGGAGTTGTAGGTTCACCTATATTTCATTTAATCTGACAACTGCAAAATGAGTAAATAATCTCTGGATTCTGATTAAACTGTAAATGCCTTTGAATTATTATATCATCATCTATTGAGATTGTTGACAATATACTTAGCACTAGATAAAACACTGGGGACACAACTTCTGCCAAGAGTTTTTAAATCCACATTGTATTAAGTACATGCTGTGTGAAATGTAATTTATCTCAAGTTGACCAATCTTTTTCATTAAAATTCTATTTACAACACCAGGCAAACAGGTAATTATACTTTAAAATAAAGTAATCCAGTGTGGTTTATTAATGCATATTGTGAGTAAAGATAGTCCCTTCCCATCGAGAAAAGATATTTTATAGACTGCAATCTTGGTTTCATGCACTCATTTTTGAAACTATTTGCTTGTAGAAATATAAAAAATCAAGATGAACTTGAATGTTTTAGCTTAAATCATACTAATCAGAAAAACCAATAAATTTTCATCATCATAATGACAACACTATATATTTAGCAGAGGGAAGTGATTTTTATTCAGTGTCTCCTCTATATCAGGTACAAAGCTGTATATTCTCTATATTGTAAGGAATCATAAAAATAATATAAAAATCTTTATTTATATAAAAGAAGAAAGTAAGATACAGAGAGTTCAATTCAAATGTCCAATTTTTCCCATAGGTGACCGGAATCTGACCCCTACTTGCCCATTCATACTTCTTTTCCACAAGAAGAGTCATTCATAAGCAATTTCATGAGAAATCATGATATTTCTCATACTGTTTTGAAAATCCTGATCTCAGTCAGGATTTTTGTACCCATGTTTTGTACCCATGCAGTTCTTCAGATTTCCTATTTTGATTGCTTAACTGTTGATAATCAAGATAGTTGAGTACCAAGAAGCTGACAAGAATTCTGAATCACTGAAATGATTGAGATTTTTTAAAATTAATTTTATAATTCATCTTGTTAGGTTGCCAATAGGAAAGGTTTTGAAACAGACCATATATAACATGCATTAGTACTTCTGTGACCCTCATACTGAATAGAACTGGCCCTGTGACCCAAAGAACTGAAAATGAGTCTGGGAAATATAGTCTAACTAAAAGCCCATGACAAAAAGAGTAAACCATTTATAAGTAGCTAGCAGGCTCCATTACATTCTCTCATTGTCTTTTGTTACCCATAAATAAAGTTCATCCTTTTTTCACACAACCACCTTTTCTAGACGAACAAAACTTATATTTCAGGTATGATTTCATTCAGACAGACCTTGCGCTCTCCTCATCTGGAGGAGTTACTGCTTCTTTGAATTTACTGTAATCACAGAACTTTCAGACTGTTTGAATCTCTCCCAAATAATAGAGCTTCATTTTTGTGTTTTGAAAATTTGGCACAATATTTGGAATTATTAATTCAATGAGTACATTAAAGATTATAAAGGCATCAGATTTTCATTAAATAATCAAATAATATTATTCACTGAATTTTCCCACATTCATTTGTATTAAATCTAATATAAATAATTGCAAAATAATGCTGGGCAAAAACATTTTCAGATACCTTTAATAAAATGTACTTTAAAATATCTTTAATCTCTACTGATAAAAAGTTATAGAGATTGTTATTAATGCTGAGATTTCCTGCTCATATTTTTAACTGAAGGAAATGCTAAATTTCAGGAAGAAATTCATGAAAATAAACAATATTTTATACAAATTTGCAGACCTCTAAATTCTATCAATGTGTATACCTTATGTTCAGATTGTCTATGTTAAATTCTAAATTATTGAAGGATATAGATATTTTGTATGATTCAAGTTTGTACTTTCCATGGTCTTTAAAGAATTTTTTTTTAAGAATAAAATCATTGCTTATAATTTATACGTTAGAAATATTCTCCCAAATATGTTTGGATTATTTCACAGTCCTCATAACAGCTGTCAGATAAGAAAACAAGTTTTATAGAGTTAATCAATTAGCCTAAGACCACAGAATTAGAGAGAGAAAAACTGAGAATGGAAATCCATGCATGTTTGAATTTAGCTATTAAGCACTGTAGCCAATGATGACATGGGGTACATTCAAAATCATCTGAATTCAAATCCTGTCTCTGCCATGTCAAAACTATAATTTACTCAAGCAAAACATTTACTGTCACTGGGAATTAGTTTTTGAAAGTCAGTATAATATCAAGTCAATTACTTTTGTGAAATCACTTTACAATCCTTAATCATAAATAGTAGCAAAACTTCAATGAGAGAAAATCTTATTCTATTTTTTCTCTGAATGCAGGTCATAGCAAAAGCACTTTTAAAATATAAATTTATTTATTTTCATTGGAGGTTGATTACTTTACAATATTGTAGTGGTTTTGTCATACATTGACATAAATCAGCCATGGGTGTACATGTGTCCCCCATCCTGACCCTCCCCCCTCCCCTGCCAAAATCCCTCCCTATCCCATCCCTCAATGTCATCCCAGCACACCATCCCTGAGCACCCTGTCTCATGCATCAAACCTGGACTGGCTATTCCACATATGATAATATACATGTTTCAATGCCATTCTCCCAAATCATCTCACCCTCGTGCTCTCCCACAGAGTCCAAAAGACTATTTTATACATCTGTGTGTCTTTTGCTGTCTAGCATATAGGGTTATGATTTCCATCTTTCTAAATTCCATATATATGCATTAGTATACTGTATAGGTGTTTTTCTTTCTGGCTTACTTCACTCTGTATAACAGGCTCCAGTTTCATTCACCTCATTAGAACTGATTCAAATGTATTCTTTTTAATGGCTGTGTAATATTCCATTGCGTATATGCACCATCACTTTCTTAAGCATTCGTTTGCTGATGGACATCTAGATTGCTTCCATGTCCTGGCTATGATAAGCAGTGCTGTGATGAACACTGGGGTACACGTGTCTCTTTCAATTCTGGTTTCCTCAGTGTGTATGCCAGCAGTGGGAGTGCTTGGTCATATGGCAGTTCTATTTCCAGTTTTCTAAGGAATCTCCACATTGTTCTCCATAGTGGCTGTACTAGTTTTCATTCCCACCGACAGTGGAAGAGGGTTCCTTTTTCTCCACACCCTCTCCAGCATTTATTGCTTGTAGACTTTTGGATTGCAGCCATTCTGACTGGTGTTTGCCTCCTTTGTCAAAGATAAGGTGTCCATAGGTGTGTGGATTTATCTCTGGGTTTTCTATTTTGTTCCATTGATCTAGATTTCTGTCTTTGTGCCAGGACCATACTGTCTTGATGACTGTGGCTTTGTAGTAGAGCCTGAAGTCAGGTGGGTTGATTCTTCCAGTTCCATTCTTTTTTCTCAAGATTGCTTTGGTTACTCAAGGTTTTTTGTATTTCCATACAAATTGTGAAGTTATTTGTTCTAGTTTTGTGAAAAATACCGCTGGTAGGTTATTGCTTTGGGTAGTATATTCATTTTCACTATATTGATTCTTCCAATCCATGAACATGGTATAGTTTTCCATCTATTTGTGTCCTCTTTGATTTCTTTTGCCTGTGTTTTACAGTTATCTATATATAGGTCTTTTGTTTCTTTATGTAGATATATTCCTAAGTATTTTATTCTTCATTGCAATGGTGAATGGAATTGTTTCCTTAATTTCTCTTTCTGTTTTCTTATTGTTAGTGTATGAGGAATGCAAGGGATTTCTGTGTGTTTGTTTTATATTCTGCAACTTTACTATATTCATTGATTAGTTCTAGTAATTTTCTGGTGGAGTCTTTAGGGTTTTCTATGTATAGGATCATATCATCTGCAAACAGTGTGAGTTTTACTTCTTCTTTTCCAATTTGGATTCCTTTTATTTCTTTTTCTGCTCTGAATGCTGTGGCCAAAACTTCCAAAACTATGTTGAATAGTAGTCATGAGAATGGGCAGTCTTGTCTTGTTCCTGACTTTAGGGGAAATGCTTTCAATTTTTCACTATTGAGGATAATGTTTGCTGTGGGTTTGTCATATATAGATTTTATTATTTTGAGGTGTGTTCCTTCTATTCCTGCTTTCTGGAGAGTTTTTATCATAAATGGATATTGAATTTTGTCAAAGGCCTTTTCTGCATCTAGTGAGATAATCATATGTTTTTTATCTTTCAATGTGTTAATGTGGTGTATTATATTGATTGATTTGCAGATATTAAAGATCCTTGCATCCCTGGGTTTCAATTTTTCACTATTGAGGATAATGTTTGCTGTGGGTTTGTCATATATAGCTTTTATTATGTTGAGGTATGTTCCTTCTATTCCTGCTTTCTGGAGAGTTTTTATCATAAATGGATATTGAATTTTGTCAAAGGCCTTCTCTGCATCTAGTGAGATAATCATATTTTTTTATCTTTCAATGTGTTAATGTGGTGTATTATATTGATTGATTTGCAGATATTAAAGAATCCTTGCATCCCTGGGGTAAAGCCTACTTGGTCATGATGTATGATCTTCTCAATATGTTGTTGGATTCTGTTTGCTAGAATTTTGTTAAGGATTTAGCAAAAGCATTTTTAAAGTAAACTACCAAAGGATAAGTTGTTATGATTTAGAAAATCTTTCAGTATTTTTTTTTCCTTCTAACCATATAACAAATTCTTAAGTTTGTATGTGGATAATCAAATTTTTCTACTAAAATTACATGAAGCATCAATTATGTTATAACTCCCTCACTAGACAAAATAAAATTCTATTTTATAGAATAACTCATTCCAATTCAATCTGAATTGAATTGAAATTCAGATATTATAATACTTGTATTAGTAAGGTTTTGCTGTGTAACAAAATCACTACAAAATTTAGTGACTTAGACAACAGCAAGTTTTTTGCTCTTCTTGTAGTTTGGCAGTTTGTACATTGCTAAGTCGCTTCAGTCGTGTCCGACTCTGTGCCATCCCATAGACGGCAGCCCAGCAGGCTCCCCGGTCCCTGGGATTCTCCAGGCAAGAACACTGGAGTGGGTTGCCATTTCCTTCACCAATGCAGGGAAGTGAAAAGTTATAATACTTGTATTAGTAAGGTTTTGCTGTGTAACAAAATCACTACAAAATTTAGTGACTTAGACAACAGCAAGTTTTTTGCTCTTCTTGTAGTTTGGCAGTTTGTACATTGCTAAGTCGCTTCAGTCGTGTCCGACTCTGTGCCATCCCATAGACGGCAGCCCAGCAGGCTCCCCGGTCCCTGGGATTCTCCAGGCAAGAACACTGGAGTGGGTTGCCATTTCCTTCACCAATGCAGGGAAGTGAAAAGTGAAAGTGAACTCGCTCAGTCGTGTCCGACTCTTAGTGATCCCATGGACTGCAGCCTACAAGGCTCTTCCATCCATGGGATTTTCCAGGCAAGAGTGCTGGAGTGGGGCGCCATTGCCTTGAAGCTTCCTAAAATAAGATTTAAAGTTGGCCAAGCTGCATTTATCTTATAACCAGATGATAGCAGACTTTTAAAGGAATGAGTTTTAAATATTTTAATTCCACAAAAATCAAGAGCATCATGTACAAATCATAATATTAAGTCAACCCCTCTGTTCTCGTTCCAATATAATTTTTTTTTTTTTTAGAAATCTATTTGGGGTTAAAGTAAAATAACATTAGATATCAGTGGAAAATGTATAGAATTATACTCAAATGCATTTAAGCTTCCTAAAATAAGATTTAAAGTTGGCCAAGCTGCATTTATCTTATAACCAGATGATAGCAGACTTTTAAAGGAATGAGTTTTAAATATTTTAATTCCACAAAAATCAAGAGCATCATGTACAAATCATAATATTAAGTCAACCCCTCTGTTCTCGTTCCAATATAATTTTTTTTTTTTTTAGAAATCTATTTGGGGTTAAAGTAAAATAACATTAGATATCAGTGGAAAATGTATAGAATTATACTCAAATGCATTTGAAAAATTGTACTAATTTATAATATTCTTAGAATTAAAATTACTTGGCACCTGTAATAGTGGCCTCATAAACATATTTGTGCAGTTGACGTAACCAGCATTATTTTGTGGAATTTGTTTTGAGGAAACTTGTACTAAGATGAGCAGAATGACTTTGTCACCACTTTCAGGTAGACTCATTTTAAGCACTTTTGAAAATGTAAATATTGTGCCCATATTAAGAAAATAATAACTTGTATCTAGCTAGCTAACTGGAATTTGATGAAAATCTGTATTGTGAAATACATACATTCTCTTTCTCTTAGAATCTTGGAGCCAGTGATGAGTCACAAGAGGATGAAAAGACAGGAGTAGAAATTGAGTAGTAAAAATGTATATTGCTTATTACTTTTTAAGGGTAGACTGCAAAGCATGCATTTTGACAATAGATATGTAAAAACATCTTCAGATGCAGCGGGAGCTAAAATCGCCCTTATTTTCAGACTCCTTAGGCTTTGTACCTTCTCTGGCTGTATTCTGGTGAATTTCTCCTTAGAAAATGTGATGGGATTCTCAGTGGTATTTCTNCTGAAACATGTATACTATCATGTAAGAAACGAATTGCCAGTCTATGTTCGATACAGGATACAGAATGCTTGGGGGTGGTGCACGGGGATGATCCAGAGAGATGACATGGGGTGGGAGGTGGAAGAGGGATTCAGGATTGGGAACTCATGTATACCCGTGGTGGATTCATGTCAATGTATGGCAAAACCAATACAGTATTGTAAAGTAAAATAAAGTAAAAATAAAAATTAAAAAAAAATTTATAAAAATATAAGCCAATGAGACTTATACTAAATTTACTTTTTGAAATATAAATTATTTTTATAACATACATTGTTCATATGAACATGTGATTGTTATTTTTTAATGATTTAAAGGCAATTATTTTATATAGTTACATGTTTTAATTTTTAATATGGAAATATCAATAGCTATAAGCCATGTAAACAGAAAATACCAGATTGAAGATCCATTGCTAACATGCTTTAAAACCTTGGACAAGTCCCTAGATATTTCTGAGCTCAATATCTATGATAATGATCGCAATAAATCATAATAACAACAATTATTATTATTACTTCTGGTCTTTGGCTCTTCTTATTAAGTAACTGTTGTATGGTTCAAATGATATATGTGGAAACTTTACATATAAACAATTTTAAGTGATAGGAATAATAATGGTGATATTGTAACAAATAAAAAATATTCCTCTTGAATGTTCATCTTAGAAAAGTGAAAAATTCAGTATGAAATCCTAAATATTTATTTCATATGTGCAATTGATGCCCAGAAGTGATATAAAATGAACTAAGCTTAAATGATCAGATTCAATTCAAATTGAAAAAATCCAGAATATTCTTAGGGTCTTCTGTTTGTAAGAAAACCTACCTCCCATGATTTTGATTATGAAATGTTTTTTCTCAATGAAAGTCACTGTGTTTATAGAACAAAATTAAAGATGCTCAGTGGAATTGCTTACATCAGTTTCATTGACATTGGTGACCTCATTCAAACAAAATGAATGACTGTGACCTCTAAGTAAGAATATGCCCAGAGTTACTCCAGTAAATTTATATTAATGTAGCTTTAGAACAAAATTATTCTGCATACTCATTAAATGGAAGAATAGAAAATTAGAAATAGCAAATATGGCAAAAAAGTTACTAAAAAATTCAAAGTGAGTTGAAATTCAAATCATGAGTTCTAACTTTATCCAGTTGATTACTTTGGAATTTGACTGTTTTGTAAGTTTTATTTGTGAGGGTGGAAAACACAAGAGATTAGATTTCTTTTTGAGAAAGTAGATAAATGAAAACTGCAGCATTTACCAATTAACAAAGAAAGGCAAATCCTTCTATAAATACTTTTGAGTTGCTGTATTATTCCAGAAACATCTCTTCCCTTTGTATCTAGATGAGATTTTGTTGTTGTTGTTTTTAACAACAGGGAAGGAATGAATGAATGGCTTAGTCAGGGGAAAAAAGTAGTTCAGTCAGTAAGGGGAGGAAAGGGTAAGTAGGACATTTTCAGTGAAAAGGAGTTTTGTGGTGTGGGAATGACATTCACTTTTAAAAACACCTTCTATGGTAATGATAGAATACTGAGTCAAAGAAATACACTGGGAATGATAAAGGGGAAAAAAAGGAAAAGGAAAGGAAAAAATGAAAAAAGAAAAAAAAATAACTATGAACATTATACTCAGGGACTTGAATTTAATTTTCTTACATGTTCATTGCTCACTTTTCTACAACTTTCCAACAACATATTGAAAAGACCTCAGTTAAGAGATCTGACTTTAAAACATTGGTGATAATGAAGCTATAGAAATCCATGAGAAAATGGGAAGACAAACTAGATGAAGAAATACACACTGAACGAACTTACTAAGCACTACTGGGAAAAGTAGGTTGTATTATCCCTATTACAGTAGAAGAAACTAAAATTTAGAGATTACAGAATGATTTATATAAACTGATTTACCTAGCTTTGATCTATTTTTATTTTCCAGTAGCCCAATATCAGCTCAAGTATTAGTAAATAGGATAATGTATTAACTACTGACAATAAAAGTATACATGTATGCTATCATATAAGAAATGAATTGCCAGTCTATGTTCGATACAGGATACAGGATACTTGGGACTGGTGCACGGGGAGGATCCAGAGAGTTGATATGGGGTGGGAGGTGGGGGTGGGTGGGTTCAGGATTGGGAACTCATATACACCCGAGACGGATTCATGTCAATGTATGGCAAAACCAATACAGTATTGTAAAGTAAAATAAAGTAAAAATAAAAATTAAAAAAAGGTATATATGCAAAATTAGTAGATTTCTTTATGCCAACAATGCTAGTATAAGTTTTAAAAAATTAACTCTATATACAATTGTGAAAAACTAAAATACTTGGGAATGAATAAAAAACAGAAATGGGATGTATGTGAAAAAATTATAAAAAATTTTGGGAACACAAATCAAGGAAATTTGATCAAATGGTTGTATAAGCGATATTCCTAAGTGGAAATAGCAATATTAAACAATATGTTAATTATTTTAAAACCTGTTGTGATTCAAGAGCCTCCATAGGAGTTTCGGCAGAACTGAACAAAATTATTTTAGCTTTATATTAAAAAGTAACCATATAACTACCACTAAGAATATGCCAGCAAATTTGAAAACCTCAGCAGTGGCCACAGAACTGGAAAAGTTCAGTTTTCATTCCAATCTCAAAGAAAGGCAATGCCAAAGAATGCTCAAACTACTATACAATTACATTCATTTCACACGCTAGTAAAGTAATGCTCAAAATTCTCCAAGCCAGACTTTAGCAATACGTGAACCGTGAACTTCCAGATATTCAAGGTGGTTTTAGAAAAGGCACAGGAACCAGAGATCAAATTGCCAACATCCGCTGGATCATCAAAAAAGCAAGAGAGTTCCAGAATAACATCTATTTCTGCTTTATTGACTATGCCAAAGCCTTTGACTGTGTGGATCACAATAAACTGTGGAAAACTCTGAAAGAGATGGGAATACCAAACCACCTGACCTGCCTCTTGAGAAATCTGTATGCAGGTCAGGCAGCAACAATTAGAAATAAAAATGGAACTGATGGTTCCAAATAGGAAAAGGAGTACATCAAGGCTGTATATTGTCACCCTGCTTATTTAACTTATATGCAGAGTACATCATGAGAAACGCTGGGCTAGGAGAAACACAAGCTGCAATCAAGATTGCCGGGAGAAATATCAATAATCTCAGATATGCAAATGACATCACCCTTATGGCAGAAAGTGAAGAGGAACTAAAAAACCTCTTAATGAAAGTGAAAGAGGAGAGTGAAAAGGTTGGCTTAAAGCTCAACATTCAGAAAACGAAATCATGGCATCTGGTCCCGTCACTTCATGGGAAATAGATGGGGAAACAGTGGAAACAGTGTCAGACTTTATTTTTCTGGGCTCCAAAATCACTGCACATGGTGACTGCAGCCATGAAATTAAAAGACGCTTACTCCTTGGAAGGAAAGTTATGACCAACTTAGATACCATATTGAAAAGCAGAGACATTACTTTGCCAACAAAGGTCCGTCCAGTCAAGGCTATTTTTTTCCCAGTGGTCATGTATGGATGTGAGAGTTGGACTGTGAAGAAAGCTGAGTGCCGAAGAATTGTTGCTTTGAACTGTGGTGTTGGAGAAGACTCTTGAGAGTCCCTTGGATTGAAAGGAGATCCAACCAGTCCATTCTGAAGGAGATCAGCCCTGGGATTTGTTTGGAAGGAATGATGCTGAAGCTGAAACTCCAGTACTTTGGCCACTTCATGTGAAGAGTTGACTCATTGGAAAAGATCCTGATGCTGGGAGGGATTAGAGGCAGGAGGAGAAGGGGACGACAGAGGATGAGATGGCTGGATGGCATCACGGACTCGATGGACGTGAGTTTGAGTGAACTCTGGGAGTTAGTGATGGACAGGGAGGCCTGGCGTGCTGTGATTCATGGGTTTGCAAAGAGTTGGACACGACTGAGTCACTGAACTGAACAACTGAACTGAGAGTACATCACGTGGAATGTCAGACTGGATGAAGCACAAGCTGGAATCAAGACTGCAGAAAGAAATATCAATAATCTCAGATATGCAGATGACACCATACTTATGGCAGAAAGCGAATAGCTAAAGAGCCTCTTGATGAAAGTGAAAGAGGAGAGTGAAAAAGTGAGCTTATAACTCAACATTCAAATAACTAATATTATGGCATCTGGTCACATCATATTATGGCAAATAAATGGGGAAACAATGGAAAGAGTGACAGACTATTTTGGCGGGGGGTGGTGGGGACTCCAAAATCACTGCAGATGGTGACTGCAGCCATGAAATTAAAAATTCTTGCTCCTCGGAAGAAAACGATGACCACCCAAGACAGCATATTAAAAAACAGAGACTTTACCTTTCTGACAAGGGTCCATCTAGTCAAAGCTATGGTCTTTCCAGTAGTGATGTATGTGTGTGAGAGTTGGACCATAAAGGAAACTGAGCACTGAAGAATTGATGCTTTTTAGCTGTGGTGTTAGAGAAGGCTCTTGAGAGTCCTTGCTGAAGCTGAAACTCCAATACTTTGGCCACTGGATGTGAAGAACTGACTCATTTGAAAAGACACTGATGCTGGGAAAGATAGAAGGCAGGAGGAGAAGGAGACGACAGAGGATGAGATGGTTGGATGGCATCACTGACTGAATGGACGTGAATCTGATTAAACTCCAGGAGTTGGTGATGGACAGGGAGGACTGGCATGCTGCAGTCCATGGGGTCACAGAGAGTCAAACATGACTGAGCAACTGAACTGAACCGAACTGGATTGGATGGCTTGTAAGGAGACTTCTGGTGTTATAGCATCCCAGTGTTCCTTGGCAAGGATATATATATATATCCCTTGGTTCACAGAAGAGGGATCTCAGTTGTACCCAAAAAGAGAGTGAGGCAGGACCGCACTGTAAGTCTGGGATTAGCACCCCATTACCTGGGTCTGTCCTCCAAGAAGAGAGATTGCATGATGCTAAGGTTCTCACTATTAATTTCCTTCATAATTCTGCTCTCAATTAAAATCTCCAGAGGTATATTTGGAGCTTTTCTAAATCTCTCCAAAATTGTCCAGAG
Source organism: Aepyceros melampus (assembly GCA_006408695.1). NCBI lineage: Eukaryota > Metazoa > Chordata > Mammalia > Artiodactyla > Bovidae > Aepyceros > Aepyceros melampus. The sequence goes on from SJXQ01005684.1 coordinate 11,920, forward strand.
CATTCTGTTCCCTGGGAGATTCTCCTAAATCCTCACGGTAAACTACTTGGTTCATTATGTGCATCAGAGGATGTATTTTATCCCCTTGGTTTTACAGAGATCTGCAAGTGCAGGCTGGAATCATGATTTTCCAAAGAGCAGCCTTAAGCGTTTAAACTACATTACACAGAATTGTTACTTTCTGCATTTTTACTAGGTGGAGAAACAGGCAGAAGATAATTTCCCCAATCTAAGCCTTCTGTCCTATTTCACAGGAGGATTTCTATGGTCAGGAAAAATGGAGTTGACTCCTACATGCAATAAAGGTATATATGGGCACAAATCTTTCTGTGAATGGCCGTGATTATTCACAGAATCCCCATATGGACAAATGCCAGAATTATGTCCACTTCTGCTATTGAATTTTCAACATTCAGCTATTGAATTTTCTCTAAATTTAAATCTTGAAAATGGTTGAGTTCAGGTAGACTATAAAGTCTTTCAAAGAAAATAACTAAAAGTCAGGTGTTTTACCTAATTTCTCTCTCTCTCTCTCTCTCTGCTTATGTCTCTGTTTCTCCTTAGAGATCAAAAAAGGACACCACTTATTTAATTACTTTTGAATTAAGTGTTAATTGAACTCCAATAAATGCTGTGGTCTAGGGCTCTATAAATAAGTTTCAAGATGACTTTCCAGAGAGTAATTCAAACAAACAACATTTCCATGAATAAAATGAAGACAAATTGAAAACATATGCTGCTAAGCATGCTACTCAAGCTCTTAGAGATGCCCTAGGGAAAATTGATCCCTAGTTGTTGGAAGCAGTATTGTGCACGTTGATGGATTTTCCCTCATTCCTTATTTCAGTCTTTTAATCCTTCATTCCCGTTCTTGAGGCCACTTCCCAAAATAAACACCTACTTTACAGACAGAGTCTTAAGTCAATGCTACTTTCTCAGGCTATCAAGGCTAAGTCATAAATTCAGATCTATCTGTTTCTAAAGCTGATTTTCTTGATCATAGTGTCAGGTGGAAAACACTGCCTAGAGTACAAGAAAGTAAGTCCATCTCAGATATTAATTTATATCTGCATAGTTCTAATTTAGTACCTTTCTGGTCTTTGAGCCCCAACATATCCGTATCACTAACGTTCATAGACCACCCCCCTCCCTCTATAACCCTGGCTCTAACTTCTGCTCCCAGATTCTTTCACATGCCTGGAGAATATTAAATGTCAAACTTCAAAACTGCTGGACTATGCTCCAGGCCAGTATATCTCCATGTATTCACTTTTTGATATAATAACTAGGCCTCCAAATGGACCTAAGCAAATATTTGCATTATATTGCAAATATATTGGCAGAGAAGTTGAAAGAAATATAGTTGAGGTACTTAATATTGCTGCTCTGAGACCTTGTTTGTGTAATGGCAGGCAGCAAGGAGTGAGCCCCTAAAGTATTAAGTGCTCTATATATCTAATAGGCATCCCTGGAGATTACTCAGGGACAAACTAGTGTGCAAGGGACAGCAGGGATGGAGTGCCTCATCCCACAGTAGGTTCATCTTCAAAAGCCTCATATACTGGAGTTATAGATAAGCTTGATTATGGGAGCTTAAGATGGGAGGAGGAAAAAGATTTTAGTATTTAAAACTGTTAGAAACGCTGGCATAATTGAAAACTCAGAACATTTATATATAGGCAATGCTATTGTGCCATCAGTGGAGACTGCTCTGTGAATGTGGATGGCCAAGCCTGGTTTTACCCTGATAAGATGAAACATACTGACAGGTGACCTCACAGCAAGAAATGGCAAGCAGCCTGATTCATGAGAAGTGAAGTTGTGCAGTCATGTACGACTCTCTGTGATCCCTGAAGGAAATTACTTATTTTCATTGAATATTAGTTTTCTTGTGTATAAAATGGGAAAACAGAATAGTAACTGCATTTCTAGGATATTATGAGGATAACATTCAGTCAATCAAGACACAAATAGAGATAGAGCTCTCTCTCTATATATATATATGTGTGTGTGTGTGTGTGTGTGTGTGTGCGTGTGTGTGCACTGTTTGCTGTGTGTAGTCACTCAGTCCTGTCTGACTCTTTGTGACCGCATGGACTATAACCCCCCAGACTCCTCTGCCTATGGGGATTCTCCAGGCAAGAATACTGGAGTGGGTTGCCATGCCCTCCTCTAGGGTATCTTCCCAATCAAGGGAGCAAATCCAGGTCTCTTGCATTGCAGGCAGATTCTTTATCATTTGAGACACCAGGGAAGCCAATTTATAGAAGATATGATTGTTCCAGTGGTCATGTATGGATGTGAGAGTTGGACTGTAAAGAAAGCTGAGCGCCAAAGAAGTGATGCTTTTGAACTGTGTTGTTGGAGAAGACTCTTGAGAGTCCCTTGTCTGTCTGACTCTTTGTGACCGCATGGACTATAACCCCCCAGACTCCTCTGCCTATGGGGATTCTCCAGGCAAGAATACTGGAGTGGGTTGCCATGCCCTCCTCTAGGGTATCTTCCCAATCAAGGGAGCAAATCCAGGTCTCTTGCATTGCAGGCAGATTCTTTATCATTTGAGACACCAGGGAAGCCAATTTATAGAAGATATGATTGTTCCAGTGGTCATGTATGGATGTGAGAGTTGGACTGTAAAGAAAGCTGAGCGCCAAAGAAGTGATGCTTTTGAACTGTGTTGTTGGAGAAGACTCTTGAGAGTCCCTTGGACTACAAAGAGATCCAACCAGTCAATCCTAAAGGAAATCTGTACTGAATATTCATTGGAAGGAATGATGCTGAAGCTGAAACTCCAATACTTTGGCCACATGATGTGAAGAGCAGACTCAGAAAAGACCCTAATGCTGGGAAAGATTGAAGGCAGGAGGGGAAGGGGATGGCAGAGGGCGAAATGGTTGAATGACATCACAGATTCAATGAACATGAGTTTGGGCAAACTCTGGGAGATGGCGAAGGACAGGAAAGCCTGGTGTGCTGCAGTCCATGGGATTGCAAAGAGTCGGACACGACTGAGTGACTAAACAACACAGAAGGTTTAGATCTTGTAAACTAATGAATAAACTGTGTAAATAATAATTATAATAACTGCTACTTATTGAGCCACAAATAAGTGTCAAATCAATACCAGTAGTAGTTTATCCATCACTTGGCATAGTGTTTGACAGACATATGTGTAGGTATATGTGTATATATTCATAATTTGTTCATTAATTTACAAGATCTAAAACTTTTTAGTAATACATGATTAGAAAAGCATATCTTCATCTTTTGTTTGCTTTCACTTATTCAGTTTCCACATTGTTTATATTTTCTATATGCATCTAGATCATGCATATTTATTTAAAACCTACACATATGTATTTGTCAGGCTGTATACTTATTCCTGGAAATTTAGTGATGAGCAAGGTGAACATGGCCGAGCCTCACGGACTCGTAGGTTTGTGTGAGTGGACTAGCCATGTAAATATTCTGCTGTAGTATGATAAACAGGGTATGGGGAGTACAGAGGAGGTGATGCTTAATGAGGAGTGCTTCCTGGAGGAGTGAGCTCTAAAGATGAACAGGGTCAGAGGAATGAATTTCAGACAGAAGAAGATAGGCAAAAGCTTTCGAGGTGAGTGGAAGAGATTTCTTTGCAGAAGAGATGCAGGGAGGATAAAAGATTGGATGTGAAGGCTCATAAATCATGTTCAGGAGTCTTGAGGATATTGGGAAACTAGTACAGATTTTCAAAGCAGAGAAGTGGCATGGGAAGTGTACATTTTACAAAGACTATTGGCTTTGGCGTAGAGAACAGATTGGAAATGAAAAAGGATAGCTATAGGAGTAATTTTTGTAAATCAAATTAAGGCATTAAGAAACTGGTATGTATCAGAGAAGGGAAAAAGTGTTCAAAATATGCTGTCTAAGATGGAAGAAATATTAAATGAGGAAATTTAGAGACTGATTTACAAGAAAAGGAAAAGAAAGATAAAGTGAAGAAAATAATTAATCTTGCCACTCTCCAGCTCAGAAGTTTTAATAGTCATTGTATTTTAAGGAAAAACAAACAAATAAAAAATTAGTGCTTCTTTGTTATCTTCCTTCAAACTTAACATTTAGCCTTGTATTTATAGGGTTCACCAAACATTTCATTGGGGATTTTTGTGTTTGATGTGATGGAAAAACCCAAGCAAACTTTTCAGCAATCCTAATACATCCCATCCCCATATCACTTTCTCAAAAGTTTTAAATTTCACTATGAATTTTTCTGCCTATGTTCCATGATTTAGCTTATCTGCCATTATCACTAAACTACCTCCATATATCAAAATTCATTCCACTCTCCAAGGAACATATCTCAGATGTTACTTCTTAGGTGAATTATTCTTCCATCTATTCACAGTATTCTCATAGCAATGTGTATGTCTTTCACAGGAGAGGACCATATTTCAGTCATTTCTGTTCCCTTCCTAGAACCTTATACAAATCTTTATCTGAGCAGATTTAGTATTCAGGAAATGTTTGGAAACTGAGATGAATAATACACAGAGCATCTTATTTCTTTGCTGATAACTGACACAAACACGGGCATAAGATAACCCTAAAGGAAAGATAGAACCATCAATTCAAAGACACATTTGGAAGGAATAAGAAGAGGGGTACCTTTGATTTAAATATTAACAATCTGTATAAAAGTTAAAAGTGAACACTGAAACACAAAAGTACATTCTGTTAATTTCAGTTGCAGTTATTAATTGCACAATTGTGCTATGTTATGGGTATTAACATTAAACCTGCTTTATCATTTTTACTTGCAATCAAAGATTATTCATAGACCATTCTTATACCACACCATCTCTGCAATTCTGTTTTCACAGTTTATTATTATATATAGAGGCTTGATACAGTTGAACATTTCTTTCAAAATGAAATACTTTGATGTGAAAAAGGCAGTGCTAAGACTCGGACTTCTGACAAAACATTTTTTTTTCCTTTCAAATACAAAACTGAGAATAAATTCTATATATCCTTTGACTTAATCTTTTCATAGGAATATAGTTCAGTAACTATAAGCACGATATATAGAGTCATAGCAATACCAGATTGTAACTTTTTTCTCCAATCCCTTCTCCACTCCTGACAAGCACTTCTCTCCTGCTGATAGCTTAGAGAAAACATTAGGTTTATGCATGTGATAAATTAAGTGGATTGCAACATTTAGAAAGTTCATAGTTAATAAATTTGATTTTATATACAGCGTAATGTTTTATTGGAGGATAACATACAGCATTATTGTTTCATATATAGTAAGGACATATAAAATGTATGTCCATTGTATTAATTTAAGATTGATTCTATTTTAAAATTATTTTTAAGATTGATTCAATTTCAGTCATAATTTAAGTGAAAAAATACTGATGGAACATTACTTCCAAGTTCATTCATAGCTATGAGGGCTGTCTAAAATTAAAGCTCTGAACAAAGAGCTTCTGTGTTCAGAATAATGGACTTACACTCAGCAAAACCTATACAAGGCTGACCTGTCATTGGTTGTAGGTCCTTGTCTCACCTCATTCTTATATGCCAACATCTATGTAGCAAAAATGTCATCACAAACCTAACCTAAAGTGCTGTAAAATAAGTGTTTAACTGCTGCTAATTTTGGAACAGGGCATTGTCTCCGCTTGCAAAGAATAGCATTTTAAATTATTCTAAGTCTGTCTAGGAGTTGTTAACGTTTTGATGTTTTGAGATTCATTATGTCAGGGGTCATGTCTTACTTATTTTTACTCACTAGAGAGATGGTTATTGAGGGTCTGCTATGTGTCAAGTCCATGCTTAGGGACCACAGTCCAAATCTGGCCGGGAAGGGAAGTCTGTGCTCTCAAGATGCTTATACTCTGATACTCAGTCTTTGGAAGAGGGCTTACCTGGTGGCTCAGTTGTAAAGAATCCGCCTGCCAATGCAGGAGACATGGGTTTGAACCCTGGCTTGGAATATCCCCTGGAGAAGGAAATGGCAACCCACTCTAGTATTCTTTCCTGAAAAATCCCATGGGCAGAGAGGCCTAGTGGGCTACAGTCCGTGGGTCACAAGAGTTGGACATGACCTAGCGACTAAACCACCACCACTCCTTGGAAGAAAACATTCAATGAGCAGAGAAACAAACATAGCAACAAGATTTAAGATAGTGATGAGCATTCAAGAGATTAAAATGGTATATATCATACACAGGGATGGAACATTTAGATGTGAAAATGAAGACAGAGAAGTAAGATTAATGATCAAGAAGGCCAAGCAATATTTTAAAACGACATTGTAGCTGGGACATGGATGATAGAAAAACTCAGGAGTTAGCCAGTCAAGACCCTGGGATAGAGTCTTCCAGGCAAGGAAGCACCAAAAAGACCATAAATCGGGAAATTGTATGGCATCTTAGAGAAACTGCAAGAAGGCTAATATGTCTAGGGTTTACTGTTTCCAGTAGTTTTGTTCTTGTTATAATTGCTGTATGAGTTGAAAGACATAGACATTAATTAAATGTGTTTTTCTCCTCTTTTTAGCTTGTTGATGTAACTGTAATATATAGTACAATTAATTTTAGCTGCTGCTGCTGCTAAGTCGCTTCAATCGTGTTCGACTCTTTGCGATCCCATAGACAGCAGCTCCCCAGGCTCCCTCATCCCTGGGATTCTCCAAGCAAGAACACTGGAATGGGTTGCCATTTCCTTCTCCAATGCATGAAAGTGAAATGTGAAAGTGAAGTCACTCAGTCATGTCCCACTCTTTGCAACCCCATGGACTGCAGCCTACCAGGCTCCTCTGTCCATGGGATTTTCCAGACAAGAGTACTGGAGTGGGTTGCCATTGCCTTCTCTGAATTAATTTATGAGGTATATCTAATTAAAAAATATTATAGTTGTTGAGAATGGGTATGTAGTTAAAAACAAGTGTAACTGATCCATGAACTCAATTATAATTTATATCTGTAAAATGTTTAATGAAGATATCACCTAGTTGCTTAAGGATGATATCTTCATTTGATAGATGAGAAAACTATAGCCTAAAATGTAATCATTTGGCTTAAACTAATCAGCATGTAGTTGTAGAAGCATGTAGACTTTTAAATCTGGACAGATGGAGTGGGCTTTTTTTAATTGATTTTATTGACGTATAGTTGATTTACAATGTTGTGTTAACTTCAGCTGTACAGCAAAATAACTCAGTTATACATACATAAGAATTCTATTTTTATATTCTTTTCCATTGTGATTTATCACAGGATATTGAATATAGTTCCCTGTGGTATGTAGTAGGACCTTGATGTATATCCATTCTCTATATAATAGTCTTCATCTGCTAACCCCAAAGTCCCACTCCATCTTCTTCTTTCCCACCCTGGCTTGGCAACCATAATTCTGTTCTCTGTGCCTGTGAGTCTGGACAGATGAAATCCAATCCAGTTACAAATCCAATCCATGCTCATAATGTGGTTTGAGCAATGCCTTTTACCTGTTTCATCTCAATTTATTAAAGTTTCTGTAGTATTAAAATAAATAACACATGGAACTTATCTTTAATTTATTTCTTATAATAAACATTTTATCTAAGAAAAAATCCTTTAGTAATAATAATGGCTAATAGTAACTAACACGTATGGTATACCTTGAACAATTCTATTCTCAAAACTTTATTAATTCATTTCATCTTTATAATAACTGCTGCAAATACTATTTCTAAAAATAAAATGACATAATAAAATAAATTGAATTCTGCTCAGCCAACATGTACTGTAATAATATTCCACCACAATTCAATGTAAGATGTGTAAGAATCTGTAAACTTTACTTGCTGCTACTGTAATTCCATACCCATGAATTGTATTCCCTCCATCTCTGTGGTCGAGCTCTCAGCACAGCAGTTAGTAAAAGCTTTCTTCCCTGCCCTGCAACTCTTATCAATCCTGCTTCTCAGTCTCTGCTCTCATCTCCTGCCACTGTGGAGATCAGATTCAAGCTCCGTGCCCTTGACGTCAAAGTCAGAACACAGAAGACACTTATGTTTTTCTCTTGTCTTCGAGTTTATCTTTCCTTATCACCAAGACCTACTTATAAGTTTGCCTGATTTCTAAGTGAGCAAGATTAATCATTCTTCCCACAGCTATTTTAGGGACCGCTATTAAAATGTTCCAGCGTTGCAATGGGCTACATTCACATTTGGAATTAGAATGCGGTTTGCATCAAACTTGAGGTTTGTGGTCAGTAGCATGGACCTCACCTGAAAGCTTGTTAGAAATGCAGAAACTCAGGCCCTACTAGGGGTCTTGAATCTGAATTTGCATTTTAACATGAATTCCCAGTGATCCTATTCATATTAAAGATTGAGAAGCGCCAGACTAGAGATTGTAAGGCTAGAATTCTGGACTTAATCTCAAAGACAATGGGATGTTAGTAAAAGCCTGTCAAAGAGTGAATTCTACCAGCCTGGCAGGAGATGACCATAATCCACATTTATTAAGAACCTGTGCTGCTGGAATATTCACCTCATTTTTAATGTATATTAATTCATTTTATTCTGACCACAATCCTACAGGGTGTTTGATATTATTACCACTTTTTAACAATAAAGATGAAAAAGCAGAGACCCCGGAGTTTCAGTGACTTCCCTGAAGTCACACAATAGATGGATAATAGGCTTGGATTCAAAACCAGGCAGATTGGTTCCAAGCTCTAGTTCTTAATTATTATCCTGTGCTGCCTCTTTTCCAATAAACTGTTTTACCTTCATTTACTGGCACAGGTCCTTCGTGGGCTGCTGCTGCTGCTGCTGCTGCTGCTGCTAAATCGTGTCAGTCGTGTCCAACTCTGTGCAACCCCATAGACGGCAGCCCACCAGGCTCCCCTGTCCCTGGGACTCTCCAGGCAAGAACACTGGAGTGGGTTCCTTCATGGGCAGGCATTCAATAATTGAAAAGAATGGGGCCCTAAATTCAGCAAATGAGCACAGAGTCTCCTCTGCCACAGGTAAATCTACCTCTCCATGCTAGTCTGTGAAGAAGCTGCCTGAGTGATAAGAAATCAGGAAACTCATCAATACCTATATTTTTCTTTCATTTTCGCATCTCTTTTCCTCGTATCCTTCTATCCACCCTGAAGCAGACACCTTATAGTTCTCTTGAGTTGAAGTTGCTTCCTGTATCTTCAGCAAATGCTGAAATGAATTGAATGAATACTGATAGCTTTATACTAGACATTATATATATATATATTATTTGAAATCCTACATACTAAGGGAGACATTATTATTTCCATTTCACAGAACATAAAGTTGCATCCAGAAAAGTTAAATAAAATCAGAGAAGAGTAGAGTCATGCTTTAATTCCAGTTCTTTCTGATTCTAGAAGTAGCACTCTTTTCAACTCTCAAATGGATTGATACTTGTGCTTTTCCTTGCTATTTGATAGAATCAATCTTGAAAGTCATATTTCTAAGAGATCATGGTATTTTTTAAAAAATTTTTTCCTTACCTAAGTCCATTGCACTGACAGTTCTCAAACTTCAAGTGTTAGGGATAACCTGGGGAGATTGTTCAAACACTGATTTCTGGACCCATCCCCAGAGTTTCTGAATTAGCAGGTAGATAATTTTTATTGCTGACAAGCTTCAGGAGATGCTGATGCTGCTTGCCTGGGGACCACACTTTGAAAGCCACTGCAGGCATTAAACCTTCCCAACTCTTCATATGCCCTTAAGTACTTTTCATCCCCACTCTGAAATAGATTTCAAAGTGGTGTCCCTAGGAGAAGCCCTAGACAACAGTGGATCTGAATCCATAAAGTGATCAGACAGGGCTATGGGATATGTCATAGACTATATACTCAAGGGGACTGGGTTCTGGAAAGATGCCCCTGTCAATTTATTAACGTTTGCAGAACAAGCAGACTATGTTTGCCACTGACAAAATACACAACTGAATTTGCATGCTTTGTACAATTCTATCAGATTTCTAGCTCTTACTATTTTCCTCCTCTGGAATGTTTTAGACTTATAAATTGTATTTATTTTAGGAGGTAAACAGTGAAGAGTGTCTATTGTTCGATACTTGGATGGCTCATCACCATGGCTCCTCGCTCACAGCATATGCCGGTGAAATAGAGTTAGGATTTATATTGACTGAGTGAGAGTCTGGCTACAAAGACAAGGAACCCATCTATCTAGGTTTAAAGGAGTTAGATGCACCCTTTCTGCCATCGTGTACCCATTAACACATCCCGTGCTGGAATGGAGGGATGTGTACACATGGCTTTATAAAATGACTTTCCCAATTCCAAGTACCAAGATACTGCTTGGTGAAATTTCCAAGAGTGTTTACTAGTCATAGAAAAGTAAAATTCCTCCCCAGGAGAACAATCCTCGACATTCTTCTTTTAAGTTACTGTAACAATGTGACGTGCCTAGTAGCTCAGTAGTGTCCAACTCTTTGTGACCCATGGACTGTAACCTCCCAGGCTCCTCTGTCCATGGGATTCTCCAGGCAAGAATACTGGAGTGGGTTGCCATTTCCTCCTCCTCCAGGAGATCTTTCCTGACCCCGGGATTGAACCTGGGTCTCCTGCATTGCAGGCAGATTCTTTACCATCTGAGCTACCAGGGAAACCCCATAACATCTCCTATCATTCTCCCTCTCCTGCTGTGGAAGAAAAAGAATCATTTTATGGCCCCAACACAAGAAGTCACTGTCTCTCTTGTCTGATTAATAATAGTATCAGTTAACAGTATTGAATAAAGCAAATTTCTGTGCTTATGGAATACTTGATGGGTGATTTTTATGTCTTATTTCATGTAATACTCACATACATCCTGTACAATGGGTATGATTATCTTTATTTTAAAAAGTGACAATAGAGGCTCTAAAATGTTAAAATAGTTTAATCAAGTTTCACTATTAATAAGTGGTTAGGCTAAGTTCCAAGCTCAGGTATTTTTCATTTCAAATAACTCTCTCTTATCCAAAGCATATTACTCTGAAAGCGATAACAGCTTTGCTACTTTTCAGGAGATAGACCACAAAAGGAGAGTTCGTAGCATGTTAAGAAGTCTTTAACTTTTGAAAATTCACAGATATGTTATGAAAAGTATATTTTCTACCCTTGGGATTCATTTAACAAATATTATGACTATGTAGCTATGACTCTAGACAAAAAAGAAAAATACCACCAAACTTAGTAATTTAAAAGAAAAAAAAAAAGCTCTTCATTGTCTCTGATGACTAAGGTTGGCTGTGCTCAGCTGGAAAGCTCTGTTTTCGTTGCTGTTGGCTGGAGCTGTAGTCGCCTGGGAGACCTCCTCACAGGGCTGACACTTAGCGCTGACTGTCATTTAGGGCCGTTAACTAGAGCACCTCAGTTCTCCTGCAGGTGACCTCCTGCAAGGTTTGTGCTTTTTAGATCCTGGAAGCTGATCCTGGAAGGAGAAACAAAAAGGTACACTGCCGATTTCTTAAAAGCCCATTTACTGTTCACTCTAGGAAGTTACACAGAGTTGCTTTTGTCTCATCCTACCAAGCACAGCTAATCTCAGGCCAGGTTAGATTAAAAATGGGGAATGACTGCAAATCTGGTCCAACTTGAGTCCACTACAGTCTGCCCTTTGGTCAGAAAATCATCACATTTCCCCAGAGATGTAAAAATATATTAGCCCCTTCTTTCAAGTCCACGAAGTTGTATCTTGCTACAGCATCAAGTTCAGGCTTAAGATACACAATTTCAAAAGTTTCAATAGCATGTCCAGGTGTGACTGAGGCTCCGAAGGGCTGGCTTCACATGTTTTTTTGTTTGTTTGCTTGCTTTTTGCGGTCTAAGAAGAAAGTTTTCTACTCTAATAAACAAGTCAGTTGGGAAAGTGTGTGGAATGACCCCAATAGACACTCTCAATCAAAAAGGGATAGAAAAAAACAGATGCTCTAAATCCTCTGTTCCCCAGCAGGGAGCATACGCTTATTAGGAAACTAGTTTACCTATTTTTGTCATTCTTTGGGGCTCTTAGCTCTGCCCCCGAATTCCTGCTTCCTTTTCTGTAAGAAAGGGTCCATATTGGTAGTATAGCTACAAAGTTTTGTTAGCCTGTTTTATGCCCAGAGAAATATTTAGCCCTCAAGTCATCTTTTCCTTTTTAATTGTTTTTTATTTTTTCCCCTTCTTTTAAATTCAAGCCAGTTTGCTTCCACCAGTGGCTGTCCTAACAACTTTGTATGTGTTCTATAATTAATCATAAATTAATAAGGGATAACTCATTGTTGCTTAATTTCCTGAGAGGGACGAAGAAATATAACTTGATTCTCATGATGTGACAGATATCATGTCAAGCGATTAACACACATTTTGCGTAGTTCTGATAACAGTCATGCAAGTTGCATGTCCACATGTTTATGGATGAGAAAATCAGAATGTAGAAAAGATAATTGTTAATTTTCATATAGTTTGTAAGTAGCACTGTAAGATTGAAAACCAGAAGTGTCTAGACCCAAAGTCTAAGCATTTTCTACTATAATATATTGTCTTTAATTCTAAAATTTTTTTCTTACTTTAAATCATTTGTTTATTCATAACCTGTTTTGAAAATAATGTTGAGGTAGCAGAGCAGCTGTAGAATGGATATTTTTAAGACCATGTTATTTAGGCAATTTTTATTTAGAAAAACCATTGCCTACAATTTAAATTTATTTTTTAATTAATTTTTATTTTTTTAGTTTGTTTTGCTTTACAATACTGTATTCGTTTTGCTATACATTGACATGAATCAGCCACGAGTGTACATGAACTCCCAATCCCGACCCCCACCTCCCCCCTCCCGCCCCACACCCTCTCTCTGGATTATCCCCGTGCATCAGTCCCAAGCATCCTGCATCCTGCATCAAACCTGGACTGGCGATTCGTTTCACTTATGATATCACACATGTTACACTGCCACTCTGCCAACCCATCCCACCCTCTCCCTCTTCTACAGAGTCCAAAAGGCCGTTCTATACATCTGTGTCTCTTTTGCTGTCTTGCGTACAGGTTTATCATTACCATCATTCTAAATGCCATATATATGTGTAAGTATACTGTATTGTTGTTTTTCTTTCTGGCTTACTTCACTCTGTATAATCGGCTCCAGCGTCATCCACCTCATTAGAACTGATTCAAATGTATTCTTTTTAATGGATGAGTAATACAATTTAAATTTAAAATGACTGAATTATTTAAAATTGATAAACATGAAAGCATTGAAGACTACAGTTATTTGCAAAAAATGATGGACATCCTTGCTACCTGGTCATATCAATGCTAAATTGACTGCATAGTTCTGATTAGATTTGTAAGTTTAGTTAGAAAAGTTGGCAAATAACATAAACATAATTTTCAATGAAATACTGTTATAATAATAAATAATTCTATGCTTACATGATTTATTAAGGAGACATCTCAAACAACCTTAATTGATTTCTTTAGTTTAGGAATCCTTAGAGCCTTAAGATGCCAATAGTTTTGATTTTTTAAAGGGCATAGAATATAGTACTTAGAGATACATTTGATCTGAGCAATTTTTGTGAGCAGTGTTATAGGAGGAGTAAAAGTTTGGTATACATTTTTAGAAATTATGCCCTAGAAAAATCTAGAGCATTGTGTAAACAGAGAGAATATGTGAAGAATGTAGCTAATTACTATGTTTTTACAGATATGCCAATGTTATTCCTGGAAGTATAATATCATTCATTTTATTGCATGTGCTCTAGCTATGAGCTGCTTGTATATTTTGGAAATTAATCCGTTGTCAGTTTTTCATTTGCTATTATTTTCTCCTATTCTGAGGGTTGTCTTTTCACCTTGCTTATCATTTCCTTGCTGTGCAAAAGCTTTTAGCTTTAATCATCTCTCACTTGTTTACTTTTGTTTTTATTTCTGTTACTCTAGGAGGTGGGTCATAGAGGATCTTGCTTTGATTTATGTCATCAAATGATCTGCTTATGTTTTCCTCTAAGAGTTTTATAGTTTCTGTCATACATTTAGGTCTTTAATCCATTTTGAGTTTATCCTCGTGTATGGTGCTAAGAAGTGTTCTAATTTCATTCTTTTACATGTAGCTATCCAGTTTTCCCAATGAAGAGGCTGTCTTTGCCCCACTGCATATTCTTGCCTCCTTTGTCAAAACTAAGGTACCATAGGTGAGTGGGTTTATTTCTGGGCTTTCTGTCTTGTTCCATTGGTCTATAGTTTTGTTTTTGTGCCAGTACCATACTGTCTTGATGACTGTAGCTTTGTAGTATAACCTGAAGTCAGGGAGAAGTAATCTTTTCAGTGTTTTCCCCTTGTATATCTTTTCCTTAAGTAGGTAAAAGTAAATATGGGTCTATATTAATATTGTTTACCCTTTTGATTATAAAAGGTAGCACACTGTATATACCATACTAATACTTTTATTTTTTTTACTTGAAAATCCTTGAGTTTTGGGTTCCTCTCCCCAACTAAGGGGGCTTCCCTTGTGGCTGAGCTAGAAAGAATCCACCTGTAAGGCAGGAGACCTGGTTCGATCCCTGGGTTGGGAAGATCCACTGGAGAAGCGAAAGGCTACCCACTCCAGTACTCTGGCCTGGAGAATTTCATGGACTGTATAGTTCATGAGGTCGCAAAGAGTTGGACATGACTGAGTGATTTTCACTTTCCCCCATTAACACATACAGAGATTTTTTTTTTTTTCATTTTTTGAGATAAGCTCAGTATTACACTGTATGAATGCCCCTTGGTTTATTTAACTAGTCCTCTGTTGATGAACATTTGTTTTGCATCTGTTATTTTGTTATTTGAAAACAGTACTGCAATACATAGTTTGTCCATATGTCAAATGTGTGTGGGTGTTTTTTAAGATACCAAGAGGTGGGATTGCTGCTACTGCTGCTGCTAAGTCACTTTAGTCGTGTCCGACTCTGTGTGACCCCATAGACTCCACCAGCCTCCCCCATCCCTAGGATTCTCCAGACAAGAACACTGGAGTGGGTTGCCATTTCCTTCTCCAATGCATGAAAGTGACAAGAGAAAGTGAAGTCACACAGTCATGTCTGATTCTTAGTGAACCCATGAACTGCAGCCCACTAGGCTCCTCCATCCATGGGATTTTCCAGGCAAGAGGACTGGAGTGGGGTGCCAATGCCTTCTCTGGGTGGGATTGCTAGGTTGAATATTAAAAGTATTTGTAATTTTGACAGATATTTACAAGTTGCTGTTTATATGTTTTATTATTTTGAACTCACATCAACAATATATGAAGAGCAGATTTTTCCAGTTTTCAGAGATTTTTGTCTAAGTTGGATTTTCACCAACAAATAGGTGAAAATTGTTTTCTTAGTGTGACTGTACTTAGCATTTCTCTCAAAATAAGTGGAGTGATTTTTTTTAACATGCTTGAGGACTGTTTTCTTTCCTCTGCTTCTCAGTTCTATTATTTATATTAGGTGTTCTTAAGGAAATTATTTAGCTTCCATACAAACAAGGGGAAAATTGGACATCTATAGGAAAAGACACACTAAAATATTTTATTATACACTAATAAGTGTAGGTTAAAATAAAAATAATAATATACATGTAATTCAACAATTATAAAATTTATCATTTATATTAAAATGTTAAATATAAATACAAAAGAAAATATAGACTGGATCAAAAAACAAAACCAAATAAATACTGTATCAAAATATACAGTTGAGGCAACATAATTCAAAAAGTCTGGACATAAATGTGATGAAGGAAAATTATGTTTCATAGACCAATACATATAAAATAAACATACGCCAAATATTTTATTTAACTAATTAACTAATGAGGAAGCCAATAAGATATTATAATGGCTTCAAAGTAGATTTCAAAAGCACACAAACACACACACACACAGGGGCAATCAGGAATATTGAAATGAATTTATATATAGGTGAAAAGCTGGTCATCATCTATAAGAAAAGAATCCATTACATCTTCACTGATCTTTTTTTATTTTTGCTTTCTATATACAAGAATCATTTACCTTGTGATCAGTTTGTAAAATTGTTCAGAGGCAGTGAATGGTGTGAATAACAGAAAAGAATATACTAAATGGGACATTCAGTAATATTTTTGCCTATTTTACCAGCAAAAGTATAAGCAAATACAAAGAGAAAAGAAAAACAGAGATTACAAAATAGTATTAGAAAAGTGAGGTCAAGAATAAAAATATATAAGGAAAAAAACACATCTATAAGGGATATTTTATCATTCTAAAGCACACATCAAAATTGGCAATAAAAATAGAATAGTCACCAATTTCTCCATGACAAAAATCTTAGCCAGACCTTTCAGGAAATGAGAAAAATAGGAAATACAAAACAAAATAAATAAAACATTCTAAAAACAGAAGACTTAATTTACCTCTCTTAGTTCAGGTCAGATATAAATGTTTGGTTTGACTGTTTCTGTAGAAGAGACTTCCAATACATCATAGTTTCCTCTTCTGCTTTCTGAAACTACTTCAGCTTCAGTTCAGTTCAGTTCCGTTCACTTGTGCCCCACTATTGGGACCCCATGGACTACAGCATGCCAGGCCTCTCTGTTCATCACCAACTTCCAGAGTTCACTCAAACTCATGTCCACTGAGTTAGTGATGCCATACAACCATCTCATCCTCTGTCGTCCCCTTTTCCTCCTGCCTTCAGTCTTTCCTGGGATCAGAGTCTTTCCAAATGAGTCAGTTCTTCACATCAGGTGGCCAAAGTATTGGAGTTTCAGCTTCAACATCAGTCCTTCCAATGAATATTCAAGACTGATTTCCTTTAGGGTGGACGGATTTGATCTTCTTGCAGTCCAAGGGACTCTCAAGAGTCTTCTCCAACACCACAGTTCAAAAGCATCAATTCTTCAGTGCTCAGCTTTCTTTATAGTCCAACTCTCACATCCATACATGACTACTGGAAAAACCATAGCCTTGACTAGATGGACCTTTGTTGGCAAAGTAATGTCTCTGCTTTTTAATATGCTGTCTAGGTTGGTCAAGACTTTTCTTCCAAGGAGCAAGCATCTTTTAATTTTGTGGCTGCGGTCACCATCTGCAGTGACTCTGGAGCCCAAAAATCTGCGTGACTATTACTCAGATCATGAACTCCTTATTGCCAATTCAGACCTAAATGGAAGAAAGTAGGGAATACCACTAAACCATTCAGGTATGACCTAAATCACATCCCTTACGATTATACAGTGGGAGTGAGAAATAGATTCAAGGGATTAGATCTGTTAGACAGAGTGCCTGAAGAACTGGGGACAGAGGTTCAGTTTCAGTGCTCATCATCAGTTCAGAACTGGGGACAGAGGTTCAGTTTCAGTGCTCATCATCAATTCATGCTGCCCCTGTTGACTCTTGTCCTGAAAAGGAAACAACAACAACAACAAACCTGCAGTTTTCTGGAGGAAAATCTAACAGATACAAAGCATTAGAGACTAGCACCTCACAGTTCATCAGTTAAGTTCAGTCCAGTCGCTCAGTCATGTCCGACTCTTTGTGACCCCATGAATCGCAGCACGCCAGGCCTCCCTGTCCATCACCAACTCCCAGAGTTCACTCAGACTCACGTCCATTGAGTCCATGATGCCATCCAGCCATCTCATCCTTGGTCATCCCCTTCTCTTCCTGCCCCCAATCCCTCCCAGCATCAGGGTCTTTTCCAATGAGTCAACTCTTCGCATGAGGTGGCCAGAGTACTGGAGCTTCAGCTTTAGCATCATTCTTTCCAAAGAAATCCCAGGGTTGATCTCCTTTAGAATGGACTGGTTGGATACCTCCTCATAAAGTCATAGAATTAAAAGGGGCTGTTGAAAGAGAGAGCTTCAGAAATACTTTTGAAGAAATTTAAGCACCAGCTGTTTTATATTATCATCAATTCTACTTTGGCCCGTCTTTTTTCTTTTCTTTTTCATTATCAATATAACAGAGAAGTTAGGGGGTTTTACGCATGAAGGCTTCAGAATATGTAGAAAGAGAAATCTGTCAATTGAGTACTTCATATATATGTCTCTTCTCACTGTCTTACCTTGCAATCCAAATTCAAGTTGCATATTGATAATTCTTTTCAGATTGGCTATTACCAGATCAGCAACAACCAGCTGTTGTATTTGGCATGGTATCAAAATATCATTAAAGTATTAACAACAAATCTGTTATTAAAGTATTTTAAGAATGGCATTTCTCGACCTAGAGTAGGAAACTGGGTTCCCAATTATTTAGTCAAAAATGTGACATTTTTAGGTGAATGGGTCTTGGGTTGGTACATTGAATAAAACATTTCTGTGAGAACTATTATGGGGCTGAATATAGATACATTTCTCAGAGTAAGGACACCTGGCTTTGGAATCACTAGTATACTTGTTAAAATAAATATTTAAAGGAATTTGAACTCTGGAGGTAGCTCAAACTTTGTAATTTTAGCAGCTTTCCAGGAGTTCTTGACTCATTCTCGCAGTGGACTGTTGATGTAGAAGTGTTTATCCCCTCCTATGGTAAATTGCATTCCTGGACTCTGATTCTCCATTTTTCTCTATATCTGCCATTTGGTAAGTGATTTTACAGTGCTTGCAACTGTGTGTGCCATGTTCATTTCTCAGAGTAAGGACACCTGGCTTTGGAATCACTAGTATACTTGTTAAAATAAATATTTAAAGGAATTTGAACTCTGGAGGTAGCTCAAACTTTGTAATTTTAGCAGCTTTCCAGGAGTTCTTGACTCATTCTCGCAGTGGACTGTTGATGTAGAAGTGTTTATCCCCTCCTATGGTAAATTGCATTCCTGGACTCTGATTCTCCATCTTTCTCTATATCTGCCATTTGGTAAGTGATTTTACAGTGCTTGCAACTGTGTGTGCCATGTAATATCTCACCAGAGGCATTTACTTCAACCAATGGGATATTAGAAATATGGTGCAAAGCACTGGTAAAACTGAGTTGCTAATGCATGCGCTTCTACCATCACCAGACATGCCTACACTAGCCTGCTCCTTCCAGAAGGGGGATAAGAGACTTTCGGAAGGCATTTGCTACAGAAAAGTCCAGGCCAGATCTGCTGACACCAGCCACTCTGCAGATGTTTGAAGATAAAATGATTCTTGTTTTAGGCCCGAGTTTTGGAGTGATTTGTTACTCAGCATTCTCTGAATATGGTTAACTGATGCACTTATACTACATTATTATCCATGGAATTCTCCAGGGAAGCATATTCGGGTAAGTAACCATTCCCTTCTCCAAGAGATCTTCCCGATCCAGGGATCAAACCCAGGTCTCCTGCATTTCAAACTCCACTGTCACCAAATCAGATGTCCCTGGAGTCCCATTCCATTCTGCCACTATTTTGTTGTCTGACAAGTTACTGTACTTCTAAGGCTCAATTTCATGAAATGTTAATTTATTATAATAATAATTACTTTGCAGGATTTTTATAAATATTAAATACAAGGATACAAAGTGCAACTTGTATTATTTCCATCTGTTTTTCTTCTCCATAATGTAGTTACTTTCTGATAATGAGAGAGAGACAAAGAATTGGACTCACCTAGTCATTTTTCTGCTAATAATTTACTAAATGAAAAAGAGAAAATTGCCTTGAAAAAATGTGAGATGCTTGTTGAATTTTATTTTAAATATGGTGAAATGCTAAAGGCAGGAATGTTAATCAGTTTAGCATGGATTATTAAACTGAGTGTATAGAATATTTTAACTCCTTATTTAACAAATGTTTAGTAGGAACTTCTTTCCTATCTTCCTTAAGTTTTATAAAATGTGTTCATTAATCATTTCTATAATATCAAGCTTGGGCTGCTGACTATATAATGGCCATAGTCCTCACATTTATAGAGAGTCTTAATGTTGTATAATTTATTTTCAAAATAAGTAAGTCTCCAAATAGATTAATTAATTGTAATTTCATTTTATACCCAGTAGGACTTTTCATTAACATGAATTACAAATCATGGGTAGAGAAAAGGCTTTTCCCACAGCTTTCTCTAATTCATCTTTAGGAAAAATGTTATAAAAGAAGGATTCTTCAGTTTCAGCAAAATAAGACTGAAGTTCCACTATCAAGTGTATATCAGTTGCCAACAATGTTATAACCATGTGTTAATGCAAGAGAGATTGTGAGAAATAGTGAATGAACAATAGGAACTTTGAAAGCAGTAGAACAAGACTTAGATTGTGGTTTGACCATTTATTACTGTGTACTTAGAGACCTTGGTTTTCCTGTTTATAAAATTTCAATACTCACAATTATATCACAGAATTTATGATTTGATATAATATGCATATATAAGACTTGGCACTTATAAATTATTCCATAAATTAGTGTTATGTTAGGAGACTTCCAACACAGTTTCAAAGTATTAAGTTTCAAGGCTACTCCATCTTTAGGAATGTGTGACATAATGTATTAGCTGAGAAGATAATAAATTTGATAATAAATTATGGTATACTGCTGCATATATGTTCTCTGAAGTATAAGAACATGATTAAAAGTTCGAGAGCTATAAAATCATCTGGTTTGGTTCAAGTTCAAGCTTGACTACAAACGAGTTATAAAGCTTTGAGCAGTGTGATTAACTCCTTTGTGCCTTATTTATGCATAAAGTGGGGTTAGTGTTATTTATGATTATTACTGTGATTCGTGGGTTAAGTCCCTTGGTTGGGAAGATCCCCTGGAGTTGGAAATGGCAATCTGCTCCAGCATTGTTGCCTAGAGTATTCCATGGACAGAGGAGCCTGCTGGGCTATAGTCCATAGAACCATGACAGTTAGGCATGACTGAGCAACTGAACACACATTGTGATTTTAAAATTCTGTAACATGTGTAAGTCAGTTGCCATTCTCTGATATATGAGAAAACATTTAATAGTAATTTTGGTAAGGCTATTATTGCTTTTAGATGTTGTAGTGTTTTAATCTGGTTTCTAAGACTAACTCTCTAAATTAATCAGTTCAGTTCAGTTTAGTTCAGTTCAATCACTCAGGCATGTCTGACTTTTTGTGACCCCATGGACCGCAGTACTCCAGGCCTCCCTGTCCATCACCAACTCCCAGAGCTTACTCAAACTCATGTCCATTGAGTCAGTGATGCCATCCAGCCATCTCATCCTCTGTCATCCCCTTCTCCTCTGCCTTCAATCTTTCCCAGCATCTGGGTCTTTTCAAGTGAGTCAGGTCTTCACATCAGGTGGCTAAATTAGTGGACCTTGCCAATTAATTTAACATTTCTGGTTCTATCAAAAAATGGGACTCTGTGATGATCAATGAAAATAGCACTTGCAGAGGTCTTTGACGGGTACCTGACAAAATGTAGGTGCTATCTTATTTTTAGTCACACTTTTCATTTTCTACAGCAGGGATGTGACTTAGATGTTTTTAAATAAATATCAAAATAAACTGGTCAATTTGAGCAGACATACTGGAATAAGTGAGATAAGAATGTTTTTCAAAGTTAGAGGTGGGACAAATATGATGGGTAAAGTTCACAGAGTAAGAATGAGTGTTGAATGAGAAGCTTAGAGACACAGGAAAAAAAAAATCATTGGGGGTAAAAGTATATACTGTTGGATTGAAAGCATATAAGGCTGCCTGGCTGAGGAGGGTGGCAGAGTGACTGATAAACACAAGTCCAAGCTACTGGCAGTGGTAGGTGAGGGCAAGGAGATAATGAGAAGAAACAGAGCACTTAGGAAGCATTGACTTCCTCATGTGTTCTGTTCAGGAGTTTTCTGAAAAAGTATTAGAGTTGCTAACCTCCAAGGGTGATGTGACTTGTCTGACATCTGAAATGTCTTCAGCTTGTCATATTAGGTGAGCCATTGACCTCTCCAATTCTCATTTTACTGACCTGAAAAGTGGCAATAATGCTACCTGCTTCATTAATGAGTTATTGAATGACAGAGCTGAATTGAGTTAGTAGATATGAAAGTGCTTTGAAAATGGCAATTGTCGTATAAATATCAGGCACAGTTATTATAAATTAACACAGCTTTAGTGGCTCTGACTCTGCATAGTAAATGAAAGAAGTGAAGTTATTAACTGAGAAGAAACAGGAGTTGCAACTTTTCTCATTGTGGCTAATGCAGAATTTATGTTGTTTAATGCTGCAGTTAATTGATTGGGGTTGGATCTGGTGAGTAATTAAATTTAGTAACAGTCTGCCAATACCATTTTCTATCTCCTGTCACATTAAATCACTTACAATGAACTCAGATTCAGGGAGAATATAAACTATTGTCTGACCTACTGCTATGTAAGAACAAATACATTGAAATTGCCTGGAATGAATGAGAGAAGCAGATGTTGAAATCTGGCAAAAAAAAGGGGGGGGAGTGAAATATGGAGCACAGTTCATGAAGTCAAGATGTCAGTAACCTTTCAATAACCTTTCTTTACTTGTGTAGAAGATGCAAAATGCAAAAGACAACTCTCTCTCTCTGTCTCTCTCAACCAAAACACTGAAGTGGGTTGCCATGCCTCCCTCCAGGAGATCTTCCTGACCCAGGGATCAAACTCATGTCTCTCTCTTCTTAAAAAAAATTATTTATTGTTAATTGAAGGATAATTGCTTTACAGTACTGTGTTGTTTCTACCAAACATCAACATGATTCAGCCATAATACCCGTGTCTCTTGTGTCTCCTGCACTGGCAGGCAAGTTCTTTACCACTGGTGCCACTTGGGAAGCTTTCTCTTCCCATTTCCCTCTATATTTCTTCTTGGAGTTCTAGAAATCTCTATAGTTATAATTCTTTCTAAACTTCTTTTCTGAGTCTTATCAGATCTGGATGTTGATAAAATCTAGTATGATACCGTAAAAAGAATCTCAGGTGTGGAAAGAGACATACTGGGAGTTTGAACTCTCCCTCTGTCAGCTGGGTGAGTATCTGAGGTTCCATTTCTCCCCTGTAAGGCTACAGCACTAACTTCTACCTTAAAATGTCTAGGCAGGAAAACCATCCAGCACAATAGCTAATTGTTTGCAGCAGATCAATGAATAGGTGGTTTTTTTTTTTTTTGGCCACATTCTCTACTTCGTCAAGGTTTGGACTGCACCTTCCCTGTCTTTAGTTGCTGTTCCAGTGATTTCTCTGCCTTTTCACTTGTGCACAGAGACACTTCTACCACCCGTGAAGGAACTTGCTTCTGACCTTCTAAATATGTGTGTTACTCACTCAGTCGTGTCTGACTCTTTAGCAACTCCATGGACTATAGCCCACACGGCTCCTTGGTTCATGGGATTCTCCAGGCAAGAATATTGGAGTGGGTAGCCATTTCCTCCTCCAGGGATCTTTCCAACCCAAAGATTGAACTTGGGTCTTCTGCATTGCAGGTAAATTCTTTACTGTCTGAGCTACCAGCCCTCTATACATAAAAGCCTGTCTAAATATAAAACTTCCTTGCAAATCACTTGGCCTAGGGTACTGACTTAAGTCATGTAGTAATATTGGATCAATAATGAGAAAGTTAGTCTAGCTCTTGATGAAGAATGATTGGTAAATTTATAAAGAAATCTCAAGTTTTAATAACACGAGTGGGATACTCAGTCACTTTTATAATAAAATAAATGTTGGATAAAATAATAATGAGACACCTTTATTTTTCTTCACATACTGGCAAATATTTTTTTTCTTTAATTAATTTTTATTTTTTAGTTTGTTTTGCTTTACAATACTGTATTCGTTTTGCTACACATCGACATGAATCAGCCACGAGTGTACATGAACTCCCAATCCCGACCCCCACCTCCCCCTCCCGTCCCACACCCTCTCTCTGGATTATCCCCGTGCATCAGTCCCAAGCATCCTGCATCCTGCATCAAACCTGGACTGGCGATTCATTTCACTTATGATATCACACATGTTACACTGCCACTCTGCCAACCCATCCCACCCTCTCCCTCTCCCACAGAGTCCAAAAGGCCANGCAACCTAGATAGTATATTCAAAAGCAGAGACATTACTTTGCCAACAAAGGTCCATCTAGTCAGGCTATGGTTTTTCCAGTAGTCATGTATGGATGTGAGAGTTGGACTGTGAAGAAAGCTGAGTGCCGAAGAATTGAGGCTTTTGAACTGTGTTGTTGGAGAAGACCCTTGAGAGTCCTTTGTACTGCAAGGAGATCCAACCAGTCCATTCTAAAGGAGATCAATCCTGGGTGTTCTTTGGAAGGAATGGTGCTCAACCTGAAGCTCCAGTACTTTGCCCACCTCATGCGAAGAGTTGACTCATTGGAAAAGACTCTGATGCTGGGAGGTATTGGGGGCAGGAGGAGAAGGGGACGACAGAGGATGAGATGGCTGGATGGCATCACCGACTCGATGGATATGAGTCCGAGTGAACTCTAGGAGTTAGTGATGGACAGGGAAGCCTGGCGTGCTGCAATTCGTGGGGTCGCAAAGAGTCGGACACGACTGAGTGACTGAACTGAACTACCAGTAATACAGGCTTGCCTGGTGGCTGAGTGGTAAAGAATCCACCTGCCAATGCTGGACACACAGGTTCAATCCCTGGGGCAGGGAGATCCTCTGGAGAAGAAAATGGCAACCACCTCGAGTATGCTTGCTTGGGAAATCCCATGGACAGAGGAGCCTGGTGGGCTACAGTTCACAGGGTCAAGAAAGTCAGACATGATTTAGTGACTAAATAAGCAAACCAGTAGTACAGCCCTATTTTAAATCTATTTTGGATCTGAGGACAAATTATCAGTTTTTATCAAAATATAAAATGCATAGGCCTTTTAACATAGTAGCTCCGTTTTTACACTCTGTCCTACAGACATGCACCTCTTGATGTTCTGGAAATGCATACACAAGGTGCTTGTGGCAACATCATTTGTGACACTAAAAATTCAGACACTAACTGCCTAATAGCTGGGACTGATTCATAACTCCTAATTACGGAACACTTGGATGTTCCTATAGAGTAAGAATGAATCTATATATTCTGTACGCATCTCTAAGCTAAAGTGAACATACATACCAAGCCACAAAACAAAAACAAAGTTCACAACCGAATATGTAATGCTGATTATTTTTATAGCATCATATGTATATTTATTCAAATGTTAATTTTCTACTATGTGCTACAGGAAGGAAAAGGGATGGGGAAAGAAAATGCTTTGAAGAATACTATTAACAGAAGGTTGAGGCAGAGAATCTAAAGGGGAAGGGATACTTAACTTTCACTGCATAACACTGAAGTTTATTTTTTATTATATATATTTTAAAAGATCATTTAATAGACAATTTTTAAATATAAGTTTAGAGACAAATGAATCAAGAAAATCAAGGCAAAATTCAACAAGTAGAAATGTTTTAGTTTCTAGCAACCAAATTCATCCTACCACTGACCACACAAATATGTATTGATATTATGTTATGTGAACATTCCCTATATTAGGCTTGTGTGTGCATAAGTGTATGCTCAGTTGTTTAGTCATGTTCAACTCTTTGCAACACCATGTACTGTAGCCAGTCAGGTGCCTCTGTTCTTGGCATTTTCCAGGAAGAATACTGGAGTGGGTTGCCATTTCCTTCTCCAGGGGATTTTCCTGACCCAGAGATTGAACCCACATTTCTTGTGTATCCTGCATTGTCAGGCAGAGTCTTTACCACTGAACCACCTATGGAAGCCTGCATTAGGCCTGGTTCTATTAAAAAAAAAGCAAACAGGATTTGCCTCTTTTAGTCCACTAAATTGCAATTAATAGACTTACCAAGACTGATTTAAAGTCAATAAAACATATGAAACAAATATAGGGTTCAAGGAAGTTACGGTTAATAAGCAATCATTTAATACTCTTGTTGATTGATCAAATTAGTGTACAGATATAATTTAAGGTCAGTCTCTCTTGTTTCCATACTAATATATATCAGTTCTTTCCATGTGCACTGTGAGAATCATGGAAGCCTGGTAATTTATTTTTTAATTTATTTTTATTAAAAACATATGGAAAATATAGATATCTAATTAAATCTGAAATCTGATTCTCCTTGAAGAAGGAGCAACATGCCCATAGATGTTTTTATATTCCCATTTCAACAAGCAGAGTTGCTTTCAATCAAATATATTTATTTCACCAGAAAATACCCATAGTTGCTTAGTTATACCCTGGTTCTTTCCCAGCAATTTTTTTTCTAAGGCAGCTGTTGTTTTCATGTAAACTGACTATAAATAGGAAATATGGTATACAAATATTTAAATGCAGTTAATTAGGAAAGATTTCCCTTTTAGCATAGTCTATATTTATGAATGCATATGTACATAGAAACAGCTTTTGCATAAGTATTTTTAAAGAGTTCACTTGAATTAAATTAAGAGAATAAAAGATAAAGAATTAAAGATGATATGTTTACTTGGTAAATACACGACAATTATTGATATATGGTTTCCTTCTCTGAAAGAGAGAGTGTGTGCATGTGTGTATGTTGTATTTAAAACTTTAGTTCCACATGGGGTTAAAAAAAGTATCTTGTGCTGAGGAATTTAGAATCACAAATCATTCCCCACAGTTGACTAGATATCTCTCTTCTGATTTATTATAGCATCCTGAGTGACTCTGAGAAATTAAATAACCTTTCCAAGGTTACTCTTACAAGTATGTAAAGCAAGAGTTCTTAGAGTCAAATATGAATTCAAAAATGGAGCAACTTTGTAAAATCAAGAATATTAAAGTCTGGGCTGATTTGTTTGGAAGAGTCAGGCCTGTATTACTTATATGATTTTAAAGTTATAATAATCATTTGTCAGAAATGATGTAGATATTTTCCTGCAGCAGGGTGAGGAGGAAGAAGGGGCTGTCCTCAAGTACACCAAGTATTTTCCAAACGGAATTGAGCATGAGTCTAGGTACACACATAGCCTTGCTTATTAGACAAGCTGTAAGCAACACTGAAATTATATATTTAGGAGTCAATGCCTCAGCTCCAGTTCTAATTTCTGACTCAGTAACTCAGGTTGGGTCAAAGCACTGGTATTTCTAGCAACTCCCCAGGTTTATTCTGGCACAGCAGGGTCTAACTACTGCTCTCAGATATAGCATGGCATGTTTAGAATGAATGTGTGCTGAACAATTAAATAAGTTAATCATATTTCTTCATTAAAACTATCATCTTTCCATATTGATGGTTGTGATATATATTTGAGTATCTTTAGGCGAGGCATGCTCCATACCAGTGTGTGTAAGTATATACACTAGTATTTCTATTAATATATTGGGGCTTCCTTGGTGGCTCAGATGGTAAAGAATCTGCCTGTAATGCAGGAGACCTGGGTTCGATCCCTGGATTGGGAATTTCCCCTGGAGGAGGGCATGGTGACCCACTCCAGTCTTCTTGCCTGGAGAATCCCCATGGGCAGAGGAGCCTGACGGGTTACAGTCCATGAGGTCGCAAAGAGTTGGACATGACTGGGTGACTGGGCACATTAATATACTGAAATATACATTTGTATTACTTACTTCCCCCAGGAGGTTTCTGACTATGAGTTTCACCATGGTTCCCTTGGGCAATGGTTTGAATCATAATCTATAGCTTAATAAAATTGCAAATTTCTTTCATCTGCCCAGAGATTTCTCATTTACCATAAATGTGCAGTTGAACCTTGAAGAATGCAGAGTTTAAGGGTACTACCCTCTGTGCAGTAGAAAATCTTGTATCATTTATAACCAACCCTCTGTATCTGTGGTTCCTCCCTATCTACAGTTTCACACCACAGATTCGACCAACCACAGTTCATATAATACTGTCATATCTACTGTTGAAAAAAAAAAACTACTGTACAAGTGGACACTTGCTGTTTAAACACATGTTGTTTAAGGGTCAACTCTATTAAGTGCCTTCTCTGTGTCAGACACTGTATGATGTGTTAGAAGCTGCTAAGTACTGATATTCCCATAAAATATTATGGATATTGATTACACCATGGCTCACATCACCCTACCATTGGCCACTACCTAACAGATTAATGTCTCTCATCATCTGTTCGCTACTATAAATTCACCCTTATATTTCTCTCTGATTCCTCTATCCTGACCTAACTTCCTTATCTTCCCATAAGCAATGGACCCTTATATTCCTCTGTTACGTGTGCTTAGATGCTCAGTCTCCAACTTTTTGTGACCTCAAAGGCCGTAGCCCGTGAGGCTCCTCTGTCCATGGGATGCTCCAGGCAAGAATACCGGAGTGGATTGTCATTTCCTCCTCCGGGGGCTCTTCCTTAACCAGGGATCAAAACAATGTCTCTTATGTCTCCTGCATTGGCAGGCATGTTCTTCACGACTGGCACCACCTGGGAAGCTGCTCTTATGCCATACGAATGATCCATTTCAAAACCACTACAATCCTCTACCTTTTCAAATTTTTCACTGAATATTTTCCATACCTTAACATGTTTTATTTTCCCCCGATCTGTAAAGCTGACTACCCTGCAGTTCTTTCAAGTGGAATTTCCTTATTTTTCATATCTTATATGCTCAGGAATTCAGAAGTGACTTCCACGTCATCCATACTTTCACTAGTTCAGTCGCTCAGTCGGTCCGACTCTTTGCGACCCCATGAATTGCAGCATGGCAGGCTTCCCTGTCCATCACCAACTCCCAGAGTTCACACAGACCCACGCCCACGGAGTCAGTGACGCCATCCAGCCATCTCTCCTCTGTCGTCCCCTCTCCTCCTGCCCCCAATCCGTTCCAGCGTCAGAGTCTTTTCCAATGAGTCAACTCTTCGCATACTTTCACTGCTATTCCAAATGACTACTTTTTCATAGGTTTGTAAAAAGTCTGGCTTTATTGATTCCCTGCTACACCGCCACCTATCACATTCTTGTTGATAGCTCCTGGTCATACTCCTTATTGACGAAGCTGAAAACCCTTGCGACCTAATTCCTGCCATTATTTTGTGTTTTCATTCACTTGTGGGCTTTTTAACATTGTGACCCTCATCATGGCATTTGCCAGCTTAAATTATAATTTAATCAGATTTCACTGAAGAAGCTATTGACATAGTCAGTTAGGGTGTCAGGACCTCCAAATAAGTATGGTTTATAAAAATGGTGGTAAAGAAGAATAGAGAAAAAAATAATAGAACAAAGAATCTCTTCCCATAGAGGTACATGAGAAGTAAATACATTATTTGGGAATAATGTTTGCAAGTTCTAAAGAAGAGAAGTGAACCTAAGCAAAACATTGTCAACAAAGGAGTTTATAGCTTCATTACTTATCAAAAATTATCCCAATCACAGTAGTATGAAGCAAAAATAATATTTATCAGTTATGGTTTTCATGAGGCAGTTTGAATAGTTCTGATTGTAGTCCAAGGCTGCAGTCATTTGAAGGTTTTCTTAGGGTCGGGGGATCTACTTGCCAGGCAACTCTCTCACATGGCTGATAGTTTGGTTCTGGTTGTTGCTAAGGACAGGAAATATACTTATCTCTATTTTTAGGTGAGAGAACAAAGAGGAGACAAATTAAATAACTTGTCCAAGGTCTTAGCCCTAGCATTTGGCTGAGCTAGGATTTGATCCAATCTTTAGATAGTTCCTTTCTTGATCACTGGCCTAGGGCATGTTTATTATTGATTGACTAGATTAATAACTTAGCCTAGAATAGAAACATACAGAAATAACTATAAGACAGATTTCATTATATTTGTTTCATGCATTTATTTACAGATGTTCAGGCTATAGATAAGCTGCTGTGGAAGCAGCAAGACATTAGCTTGTGAGTAACAAAGACATATAAAGGAATAACTTTACCACAGTGGGGTGCTCAGTGAGTTAAAGAGCAAGCACAGGCTATCACTGTGGAAACTTAGACCTTAAGAATCAGAATAGGCTCACTATAAGAGATAATGTGTGTGTGTGTGTGTGTGTGTGTGTGTGTGAGTCACTCAGATGTGTCTGACTTTGTGATACCATGGACAGCAGCCCACCAGGCTCCTCTGTCCATGAAATTCTCTGGAAAAGAATACTGGAGTGGCTAGCCTTGCCCTTTTCCAGGGGATCTTCCTGACCCAGGGATTGGACCTGGGTCTCTTGCATTGCAGACAGATTCTTTATCATCTAAGCCACAAGTGAAGCCCATAAGATGATAATAGGTGCTGACTGAATAAAGATTTTGAGGAAAACATCCCAGCCAGGGCATAAGCAGAAACTTATGCATAAAATATGCATAGCTTATTTTATGCATAAGTTACTGATACTTCCATAAAATATTATGATTATTTATTACATCATGTCTCACATCACCCTACGATTGGCCACTACCTAACAGATTAATGTCTCTGATCATCTGTTCTCTACTCATGAGAGAGTAGAGAACAGATGAATATAAGAAAATACGTTTTGTGTCCAGTGGCTTCAAGTTGCTGGAGCATAAAGTAAAAATCAAGAACTTTAAGAGATAAAGTCAGCATAGCCAGGATCTCAAAGTTCTCATGTCAGAATTGAAACCAATAAAATGTAGAACACCTTTTGGGCCAGACGGGTATGAACAATGTTTTGAAGGACTGTGCTTTGGGAAAGAGCTCTCCAACTGGAGGCTGGTCTAGTCAGTAAAAACAGCAGCAACAGAGTTAGAAATTGTTATTATATTTTTAGAGAACAAGGAGATGGTGGTATCATGACATCATAAAGTTATATCATTCATAGTTACTGGGAAGAGGTCAAATTATAAGAGGTAATTTAGCATAAGAATTGAGAAGGCAATGGCACCCCACTCCAGTACTCTTGCCTGGAAAATCCCATGGACAGAGGAGCCTAGTAGGCTTCAATCCATGAGATCGCTAAGAGTCGGACATGACTAAGAGTCGGACACGGCTGAGCGACTTCACTTTCACTTTTCACTTTGATGCATTGGAGAAGGAAATGGCAACCCACTCCAGTGTTCTTGCTTGGAGAATCCCAGGGACGGGGGAGCCTGGTGGGCTGCCGCCTATGAGGTCGCACAGAGTCGGACATGACTGAGGCGACTTAGCAGCATCAGCAGCATAAGAATGCTGAGATTCTTAACTGGTGAATAGAGAGAACAAGAGAAATCCAGTCCCTTGAACTGTAGCTTCAGTGTTACCTAATCTTACCAAAACCTCGATTCAATTTATTTAGTCCTACTACATGATGAAAATTACACCGACACTGGCAATATGAAGAATTGATGCTGCATGCCACATGTCAAGTGCCTGGTACTTTACCTGGGTAAGATAAAAAGCAATACTTTCTGTGTAAATTTTTCTTACTATAAAGAGCTTGGCAACACAGAAAATGTAGAACGAGGAGAGGAATGTAGCTGGTTTAAAATGCTTCTATCATCATGAATATTATGTTGATGAAAGTGCAACTAAATTTAGATCCTGCCAGCTGGTGACTCAGCAACTCCATGGCTGAGTTTCGATTGAGACATGGACACACAAGTAGTTACTTATATGGGTGTTTAGACCTCAAAAGCAAGTCATCACTGATGAAGTCTAGAAGAAGTAGAGACACGGGGCCTCTACTCAGCATATTGCTTTATAACTAAAATATGGCAGAGAAAAGTGTCGTAGTTCCATCAATTGGAAGCCTTTCTTTTCCATTCAGTGCAGTGATTTCAAAGGTCAGTGAGCTGCTGAGATTGCAGGCTTTGTCAAATATCAAGGTCTTCACTTAAAGATAGATATAATGTATTAAGATAGATCATGCTATTCTTCATTTGCAAGAAATTGGTCCAGTGCCCACAGAAAATCAATTTAGATAATCCTTTTTTTTTTCAGTTTAAACATCTATTTTGTGAAAATTAGTGCAAAAAGGTGTATAGCCAGGACCCTGGAAGGCAATCCAGATTAGAGTCAGCATTTAAATTTTATAATCACCTAAATAATGGAATTATCTTGACCACAATCTCAGGGAAATTAGCATAACCTGTGGGGTGTTTAGTAAATAACTCAAACTCCCCTGCCTGGGGACAACAGAATTGATAGTTTCCTTTTGTTTTATTTCCATAATTTCAAGCTGTTTTACTTTTATTATAAACAGAATAATCTCTTTTCCTTAAACAAACAAAAAAGATGACATTAAGCAATTTCTTGGTTTAGTTTTGTTTCTATGTTCCTTTATCATAACAAATATTATTTTCAAGGGTTTCTTACAAATTTGAGATAATGACTTACTAATTTATTCAAAAGCAAATTTTCTCATTTATTGTAATTTCCAAAGGAGAATAATAACTTCAAGGTAAATTAATTGCTTCAAATTATTAAAGCTTTCAACTTCTCCTTAGTGAATATTAAATGTTCCAGATTTTGTGGAGAAGTGTTGATAATCTGACTCAGGGTACTTTTCTGTAGAAAAAGTAAAATAGAACTGTCAGGAACCCAATTAAAAATGGTAAAAATATGTTTAAACATTTTTAAAATATTCTGCTCTACAGAAGCATTCAAAACATGATAATCCTTCATTTTAAACAAAGTCTATATCTTTAAGACTTTGTTAGTGTTGCTATGACAGTAGTCATTTGCCATTAAGAAGGTAAATATATAACATAAAAACAAACTGTATACTTACTTTCAGGTCTAATTGAGCTTACAACTTGAATATATGTGGTCCTATGTTTCTCTGATTTGTTCTATCTTTGTTATAAAAGAATGTGGGGCTTATATAACCCTATTCTGTCTTTCTAGGTTATGTATTGTTGAAAGCCTGTTAATATGCCTCACACAGTGTTAGGCTAAATTCCAGCCAGGTTTTATCCCTGTAGTGGTCTTGGTCTGTAGTGGTCTTGGTCACCTTCCGAAATACAGTAGGTTGATTCAGAGAAAATACATGGAACAACAGACTGGTTCCAAATAGGAAAAGGAGTACGTCAAGGCTGTATATTGTCACCCTGCTTATTTAACTTATATGCAGAGTACATCATGAGAAACGCTGGACTGGAAGAAACACAAGCTGGAATCAAGATTGCTGGGAGAAATATCAATAACCTCAGATATGCAGATGACACCACCCTTATGGCAGAAAGTGAGGAGGAGCTAAAAAGCCTCTTGTTGAAAGTGAGAGAGGAGAGTGAAAAAGTTGGCTTAAAGCTCAACATTCAGAAAACGAAGATCATGGCATCTGGCCCCATCACTTCATGGGAAATAGATGGGGAAACAGTAGAAACAGTGTCAGACTTTGTTTTCTGGGGCTCCAAAATCACTGCAGATGGTGACTTCAGCCATGAAATTAAAAGGCGCTTACTCCTTGGAAGAAAAGTTATGACCAACCTAGATAGTATATTCAAAAGCAGAGACATTACTTTGCCGACTAAGGTCCGTCTAGTCAAGGCTATGGTTTTTCCTGTGGTCATGTATGGATGTGAGAGTTGGACTGTGAAGAAGGCTGAGCGCAGAAGAATTGATGCTTTTGAACTGTGGTGTTGGAGAAGACTCTTGAGAGTCCCTTGGACTGCAAGGAGATCCAACCAGTCCATTCTGAAGGAGATCAACCCTGGGATTTCTTTGGNGACCAACCTAGATAGTATATTCAAAAGCAGAGACATTACTTTGCCGACTAAGGTCCGTCTAGTCAAGGCAATGGTTTTTCCTGTGGTCATGTATGGATGTGAGAGTTGGACTGTGAAGAAGGCTGAGTGCCGAAGAATTGATGCTTTTGAACTGTGGTGTTGGAGGAGACTCTTGAGAGTCCCTTGGCCTGCAAGAAGATCCAACCAGTCCATTCTGAGGGAGATCAACCCTGGGATTTCTTTGGAAGGAATGATGCTAAAACTGAAGCTCCAGTACTTTGGGCACCTTATGCGAAGAGTTGACTCACTGGAAAAGACCCTGATGCTGGGAGGGATTGGGGGCAGGAGGAGAAAGGGACAACCGAGGATGAGATGGCTGGATGGCATCACCGACTCAATGGACGTGAGTCGGAGTGAACTCCGGGAGTTGGTGATGGACAGGGAGGCCTGGCGTGCTGCGATTCATGGGGTCGCAAAGAGTCGGACACGACTGCGCGACTGAACTGAACTGATGACAGCATGGTGCTCACAGTATATATATATATATTTTTGCTTGTGTGCTCAGTCATGTCTGACTCTGTGACCCGTGCACTGTAGCCTACCAGGCTCCTCCGTCCATGGGATTTTCCAGGCAAGAATACTGGAGAGGGTTGCTACCTCCTGCCCCAGGGAATCTTCCTGACCCTGGGATCAGACCCATATCTCTTATGTCTCTTGCACTGATAGACTTTCCCACTGCACCACCTGTATTATCTTATTTAATTCTTATAAGAATAATACTAGTTTGCTTTCACTGGATTCTTTTTAAAAATTTTAATACTACTTTCCCCATGCCTATATTAACTTCCTATGCGAAAAAAAGGAAGTGAAGAGTAACTTTTCTAAGACCACAAAACCTGTTTAGATTACATGTTCTGGCTCCAGATCCTATGGAGCCTATATCTAGTTCCAAAACTATTTACATTTTAATTAGAAATGGAAACAATATTTCCTAATTACCTGAGCAATGTGTGTTAGTAACACTAATCTTTTGAAAAATGCCAGTTTTTATAGGTTTCTGTTCTGCCTTTCAATTCCACTTCTTTCTTCATTTTTTTTTTTTGTTTGTTTAGCTGTAATCACTTACTTTTAAAAAATCAGGAAACTTTTTAAAGTATTTCCAAAAAAACTAGAAACTTGTTTAAAAGATAAAAAAATAAATAAAAATCAAGGAGTACTATCAGAATGTCATTACTAAAAATATAGTCTTTTACATCTAACTTGTTAAAAAACATAGTTAACTCAACATTGGCAGACTTCTCTGAACTTACTTTACGTTGAAGTTTTTCCTCTAAAAACAGCCAGTTGTATAATAGGGCAAACTGACTAGAATTTGGTTGTTTTTCCCTGTAAGTACTTTACTGAAAGATCATTTTTATAGCATGTAAGATTTCTGCAGTTTTACACAAAGACTCAGTGCTAACTCTTCAACAAAAGTGAAACCTATGATCGCAACCTTAGCACAAACACTATGTGAAAAACCAGGAGTCTCTAAAGTTATAAAGGTGGAGAGGGCTCCCCTGGTGTCTCAGTGGTAAAGAATCTGCCTGCCAATGGGTCTTACCCCTGGTTGGGCAGATCCTACATGTCATGTAGCAACTCACCCCTGGGTCTCACCCATTGAGCCTGGGCTCTGGAGCCTGGGAACGGCAACGACCAAGTCCACGGGCCACAGCTACTGAAGGCTGTGTGCCTTAGGGCCTGGACTCTACAACCAAAGAGGCCACCCCCACGAGAAGCCTGCGCACCACAGTGAAAAGCAGCCTCTGCACACTGCAGCTCTAGAAAAACCTGCACAGCAATGAAGACCCAGCAAGCCGAAAGTAAAGAGACAGATAAAATTTACAACAAAATAGTCACCTTTAAAAAACTGAATAAACCCAGGGAACCAGTATGTTATAGATAAATGTATCAAAAATACAAGATAATAGATTTGGTTAAGCAAAATTCAATACATTATTTATAAGGCTTTAAAACTCTCTAAAGGGATAGTTGGAATCAATGTTACATTATTAGAACATTGTTATAAAGAAGCTAGATTTTTAGCGTAAAATATGTTTGTCAGTTGAAGATTTGGTATCTGCTGGGGAAAAGAATTAACATTACCAAAAAAAAATGTAGTATACACACACACACACATATATTGTACATGGATTTAGCTGAAATAGAATCCAAATTTTATGATATCCTAGTAATGCCCAAAGGTGGAATTAACATGTACAGAAAGGAGGAGGAATACATTCATTGGGCTCTTGGGGACAAAATGATGCCTTAGAGCTTCGGTGAATGACATATTATGCTACAGATTCAGCTCACTAATAGCTTCTGACATATCTTTCCCAGAATTATTTCTAGGACTCATTCTTATGTTCAGCTGTGATGACGCATCTAGAGGCTTATTAAAATCTACCACTGGAATGAATGGCTACAAACTTTGCTTGTAAATCAGAAAGCTTCTGAATGTCTCAGAAATAAACACATCAAATACAGTTCATGGTTTGGTCCATCAGTATTGGTGTGAATTGACTCATGATCTCAAGCAAGTATGTTCAGGAGGTATTTTTCCCTAAAACTTTAAATTCTTCTTCATTATGAGCTAGCCTTTTATAAATGATATTTTTACATTCAAGCACATCTTGACCCTAAAAGAGACTCAGTATTTTATGCATTACTTTCAGTGTAAAATTTCTTAAATTTAACTTTGCATTTGGGAAAAAAATGTATTTTTATCTATGTGGAAATAAGATAATATCATTTGCCTTGCTCAAGTGATCGGTTGTTTTAATGTGTTCAGGAATATTTAGCATATGGCATGTTAAAAGAAAGAATAATAATAATGGATGAATTAGTAACTCTGAAATTCAAACTTAATATATAAGATATTTGTTCAAATGTTTAAAATAGAATGATTTTAATACAAAGAATTTGCTGACAGACACACAAGGAGTGAACACGCATAGACCCACACATTATCCATGCCTTTATATGCACAAAGTTCAGTATATGGTTTTCTATGCAAGTTGCTTTTAAGTATCTCTTGACTACAATAATACCAAAACAAGTATCACCATTAACGTACTTCAAAATTATTTGCCAGCCCTAAGGGCCTGGATAAAAAAAATTTCCTTAGCAATACCCCATTCTTGGAATATAGTGTGTTCTCAAAAAATTATTTGTATAATGATGAATAAATGAAAGCATGAAAATTAGATGGAATAAAAGACTCATGGCAATTAAAATCTATGGAAGTTATATCTATCAAAGCCGTTAGCTCATAGTTTTCCTTTTCAAATTATATCATGGCTCATATAAATGGTGAAAAAATAAACAGCTTTGAGAAGAAAAAAAAATTAACTATAATACAAATTTTGGGAATATGGAAATATTCATAATAGACAACTTGGATATTAAAGAAAATTAAAAGTGAAACACATTGTCATATAACAACCAATGTATAGTATCCATATTTCAGTGCTTTTTGTTTTTTGTCCTGTGCATATCTTTGTATTACACCTCTGTATATAATTATATCTATATTGAAAGTGATAACAATATTATCTATTCTGCAGAATAATTATCTTTCTGTTTTGCAGTGTTCTGTGAAAGTGCTCTAGGATAGCTATTTAAAATTTTACTTTAAATTGCACTTTATCCATTTTTAAAATTAGCATACAAAAATGCCACCATATTCAAATCTGTCAGACTATTTTAGGAAGACCTTGGAAATTTTTTTCTACTCTCAAGCTATAATTTACATTCTTTTATGTGCAACTAATTGGAAACTTTAAAGATATGTATGAGTGTCTTAAATTTTAAATGGAGCCTGAACATGGCTCACTACACAGAGTTCAAGATAAGGTCATTATTACAGCACCTATATATCACCTCGACATGTCAGGTCAAATTTTGAACAGAGCTTGCTCTCTCCATAGTTAGATAACATGTCTAGTAGTGAGAAATGTACATATTATATGATCATATCACATTTTATAGAGTTCTAGTACTAGGTATAAATTTTGTTTTTTTTTCCCCGACTTTAATATCTATAAGCTATATAAGCCATATCATTTCTACTTAAAATCACTGTTTTACTACTCTTCATTCAAAGTTTTGAATAAGTTAAATTTAATCTGCAAGATGCTTTACTGAAAATTTACTGAAAAATTGTTTTACAATTTAAAATTGTAGAAGAATATCTAAATAACAAATTGTTTTGATGTAGAAGCTTGCATATAATTGCAAATGCCATCTAGCACACCTGAGTTCATGGAAAAGTATTAGTACTATAATTGCGTGATTTTAAAATTAAAAATGCAAGAATATTAACTGAAATTTAGTGATTTATATATTACATATTAGAGAAGGGAATGGCAACCCACTCCATTATTCTTGCCTGGAGAATACCATGGATGGAGGAGCCTGATGGGCTACAGTCCACAGGGTCACTACATGCTATGTTTCTATATAAAGTTTCAATGGAAAAGTGTCTGTCCAAGAAATCTTGAAAACTACAGACATAAAGTAAAATTAATTAAAAAAAATGTTTCCATGCCATGTAAAATTATTTAAAATATTTGTGATGATATTCTATGCCATTGTATAAATTACCATCACATAGATGACCATTTTAACATTGTCACATATTTAATTTGTCCTCTAATTTGGCTATTATAAAGAATGCTTTGATCAAACATAATTATTTTTAAGTATCATAAGCCCGTTCATTTTAAACAATTTTCCAGAGGAAGGCATTAGTTTCATAACCATTTCTGACACATATGTAAACTTCAATACTTAAGACATTGTTACAATAGTTTCTCTAGCATTATTTGAGCCATAGCTGTTCTGAAAATAAAAGATTGTGTATAAATGTTGTTTCCCTTTGCACATATATGCCTGGAGAATTCTATGAACAGAGAAGCCTGGCGGGCTACGGTCTGCGGGGTCTCAAAGAGTGGAGCATAACTGAGCAACTAACACTAGATTATTAGTGAAATTTAACTTTTTCATATTTGTATTAGTTGCTTTTACTTCCTCTCATATGAATTGCTCATTCATGTCCTTTGCTAGTGTTTAAAATGCCTTCTTACTTTACACTTATCTGTACAGGGCCAGCTTTCTCTTGGCCTCTTTGCTCAGTGACCTGGGCACACAGTGATGAAGAATAAGACCTGGAGTATCCCTCCCTACCACCACACTGTCCTATTTATCACTGTGCATGCAGATATTTTTACTGAGCTTCTTTGAATTTAATTTCCCTTGCCATGTGTCATAAAATAGAAGTGTTCTTGTTTCAAATATATGTTGAACTGTTTCTTGGGATTTATTTTTCCCCACTCTTTTAATACTTAAAAATGATTCTCACATATCGAGAGGAGGTAAATTAATTTTTTTCTATTTTAAAGTTCTCAACCTCCATATCTAACTTTTTAAACTATCTATTTGAACATATTTAGTAGGAAATATCTTTAACTCTTAATGATAGTTATCTGTAGGTGTACAATTATGACTAACTTCTCCCTTCATGCTTATGTTTTTATGTATACTGTACCATTTGTTTAAAGCACTAAAAATAGAAGAAAAAGTCCAGTCCTCCCCCAAAGGGGATATATATGCTTTCAGAAATTTCCTATGAATATATACTATACTGCCTAACATTTTTCAACTAATTTTTTTTTCACACAAAATATACCAAATTGTAAACATCTTTTCTGTCAGTAAATAGACTTACCTCATTCTTTCTAACAACAGCATTGAATTCCAGTATTTGAATAAAATAAACAGTTTGAGTTAACAAACACTTCTCATGTGAAGATATCCTCTCCTTTTGTTTAAATCTGCACTACTCAGTATAGTAGCCACTAGACACTTTTGATTTTTAAAATTTAATTTGAATTAAATTATAAACACAATTTCCCAACT
Organism: Aepyceros melampus; assembly: GCA_006408695.1. NCBI lineage: Eukaryota > Metazoa > Chordata > Mammalia > Artiodactyla > Bovidae > Aepyceros > Aepyceros melampus. The sequence continues at coordinate 51,399 of SJXQ01005684.1, forward strand.
ATACCAATTATATTTTAAGTGGCTACATATAGCTAGTGGCTGCCTTATTCAGCAGTCCAGATCGCAGAGGAGTCCATCGCCACAGAGGATTCCATTGCCACAGAAAATTCTACTGGATTTAAGAGAAAATAGGGCTAGATCTAACTTGCTACAAGTTGCAAATAAAGATCTTTAAATAATGCAGTTGATGAGCTTGGGTTTAGAGTTTCCCCTGGGCTCTGTTGTAAAGAACACCTTTTGCTTCTCATTTTGGGCCTGTTTTCTCTGTTCTCTCTCTACCATAAATTTGACCTCATCTTCCTAACATTTAGAACTTTTTATTCCATTGATGAATGTCTGTTTTTTTAACACTATTATTATAAATAAAAATAAAGCTATCAGATGAGAACATTATGTATATAGAGAGAAAGAGAGAGAAAAGGAAGGGAAGAGAATGAGAAAGGGAGAGAGAAAAACTTTTTATGAAGATGATTTTAATGAATAAATTGGTGTTGAAATCGTTTTGTTTTCTGATTTCCTATATGACATTTCATTCTAGATAACAGACTATTTTCAAGTTCTTCAAAGTTTTATTTTGATTGAGTATGCACTGTTTTTCTCGATTCCCAAGCTGAAGTGAAATGTCCATAGCCTTCCTAAAGACTTGAAGTACAAATTAGGGGAAGAGAAAGAGCCAGTCTCAGCATACAAAGTGATAAACTACCAATTCCATCATGTGGTTGAGGAAGAGAAAAATGCTCAGGTGTCCGATTCTTTAATCCATAGTCAAGGCATAATCATTAACTGAGTACTTAACTCTTCAGATTAGTACTCTTTCTTTACAGCTATCAACAAGATACGTATGGGGAAAAGGGTAGTAGGAATTTGTGCTTTTAATAAAACTGAGATCCATCTTGGGAGGTCCCTGAGATCCTTCAGAAGATCTATAAGGACCTGTGTTTTTCTAACTACACATCTTTGTGTAGATTTCTTCATATATGTCAATCAAAAATATCTGTGTGTATATATACATATATATGTATGAATGAAAACAGATTTGATACAGAAGCAAATCTGTGAATGTATATGTTTTCAACTAAGCCAGACACTAAGACTTTGTGAAAAATATACAATGCCACTCTTTTTAGTAAATCTTTCTGTTTTAGATAATATTATTTTTCATAAAAATAGAGTATGCCAATATCTAAGAACATAATACTGTAATTTTTAAGTGAGCAAATACATTTCACATATAAGTTTTAGTATCTAATATGGTAAATACTGGTAGATACAACCTACATTTTAAAGTGCTGTTTTGGACTCTTAAATTTATAGAACATAAAGGAGAGAAGGTAATCCCAAGTGGCTCAGTGGTAAATAATCTGCATACCAATGCAGGAGAAGCAGGAGAGTTGGGTTCAGTCCCAGGGTTGGGAAGATCCCCTGGAGTAGGAAATAGCAACCCACTCCAATATTCATTCATTGTATACAATAAGGTCCTAGCAAAGTAAGGAAATGGCTAAAGGAACTAGTTTAGCTCCAGAGAGACATCTGGAATGTTGAGAGACTGTGTTTGCAGTGATGAGCCAGCCAGGCTAACATGAACAAGGTATCTATCTGGAATAAAAAAATCTGAAAAGAACCTCAGTCCTAGAAACTGCAGAATTATAATTGGTCATATTAATATTGATATTATATAGGCATTTTTCTTAGTATGATGTATACTTTTTCAAATTTTAAACACAAAAAACATTTTGTATTAGGGCATAGACTATTATTAATTATTAATATTAAATACTAAATATTAAAAAAAACCCAAGATCATGACATCCAGCCTCATTACTTCATGGCAAATAGAAGGGGAAAAGATGGAAGTCGTGACAGATTTCCTCCTGTTGGGCTCTAAAATCACTGCAAATGGTGACTGCAGCCATGAAATCAAAAGATGACTGCTTCTTGGCAGGAAAGCTATGACAAGCCTAGACAGTGTGTTGAAAAGCAGAGACATTATTCTGCCAAGAAAGGGCCGAATAGTCAAGGCTGTGGTCTTCCCAGTGTCAGGTATGGTTGTGAGAGCTGGACCATAAAGGCAGAGCAACAGAGAACTGATGCCTTCAAACTGTGGTGCTGGAGAGGACTCCTGAATGTCCCTTAAACAGCAAGGAGATCAAACCAGTTGATCTGAATACTCTTTGGAAGGCCTGAGAGTGAAGCTGAAGCTCCAGTATTTTGGTCATCTGATGCAAACAGGAAACTCATTGGCAAAGTCCCTGCTGTTGGCAAAGATCGAGGGCAGAAGAAGAGGGCGTCAGAGGATCAGATGGCTGATGGTGTCACGGATGCAGTGGACATAAGCTTGCACAAACTCTGGGAGATGGTTAGGGACAAGAAGGCCTGGCATGCTGCAGTCCATGGGATTGCAAAGGATTGGGAGACTAAAAAACAGCTGATTAAAAATTTTGTGGTAGTTTCAGGTGGACAGCAGAGGGGCTCAGCCATAATCTAAAATACAGAACTGAGAATCGGCTTTCTTGCTGTACCTTTCAGTGGCTTTCTGTCCTGCAGAAGTGGAGGTCCACGCTCCGTATCATGAGTGCAGGGCCCTTCATGTTCAGGCCATGACTTACCTCTTTAGAGGCATGCCTTGTCACCACCCACATCACACTTGATGTCCCAACAGCACAGAAATACCTGAAGTTGCTGTGATTTTTGCCTCATTAATGGCTGTTTATTCTGTACTCTCTGCCACTATCTCCCACAGCCTACCGTTCATCATTTCTGCTGTCTAACCCACAATCACTTTCAAGGTCAATTTCAGGCACCACCTTTTTGGAACTCACCTCCCTCTAGTCCTAGATTGGATTAGGTGCCTCTTCTCTTTCTTCTTATAGTGCCATCATGCTTACTCCCTGCAGTGTTTAATGAACATTGGCTTGTTAACTACTTCTCTCTGTGGGTCCTGAATGATTGAAGGGAAAGGATCCCCTCCAATTAGATGGCATTTGTCTTTTCTAGTTGGATGGGCCTTCTGGAAATCTTCAAATTTGATATTGGTGGATTATAATTGGTACTATCTTATACAGGAAAGGCAATTTACAATATAACCCTCAGTGTGTGTGTGTGGGTGTGTGTGGGTGTGTGTTGGTGTGCACGCATGTGTTTGTGCGTGTGCTGTCACTTGGGTCATGTCTGACTCTTTGCGACTCTGACATGCAGCCTGCCAGGTTTCTCTGTTCATGGAATTCTCCATGCAGGAATACTGGAGTGGGTAGTCATGCCCTTCTCCAGAGCATCTTTCCGGCCCAGGGATTGAACCAGGGTCTTGCATTGCAGGCAGATTCTTCACCATTGAGCCACCAGAGAAGTCCATAGCCCTTAGGGGATGCCCCAATTTTTTCTAGATGCCATTCCAGATACAAGAGTGGAGGTTGGCGAAGATGCCACATTCCTCAAGGCAGTCAGGCTTGGAAAGAAAGATCCTAGTTGGAGAGACAAATTGCCTAGAATTAGCCTAGGAGAGCAACAGGGCAAGGCAAATGTACTGTACAGAGTACCCAGTGCTAGAGGATTGTCCTGGTTTGTTCGCTGTTTCTCACTGGTGAGAACATAGCTTTTGTGCTCAACCCTGCATTCTCATCATAGCCCTTCTGCAGACCTGAAGAACCTCTCAATAATGTCAAATCCATGGATCCCAACCACATCTCAAAAGGGAAGATAGGTACTTGCTCTAAAGAGGTTTGTGAGATTAAACTCAATGACACTGGCAAAGATCATGTGTGCATGCTCAGTCACGCAGTCGTGTCTGACTTTTTGAGACCCCTGTAGGCTGTAGGCCGCCAGGCCCCTCTGTCCATGGGATTCTCCAGGCAAGACTACTGGAGCGGGTTGCCGCTTCCTCTTCCAGGGCATCTTGCGGACCCTATTTCCTGCATTGACAGGTGGATTCTTTGCCTCTGTACCACCAGGGAATCCAGGCAAAGATCCTAATAGATATTTAATACTTTATATTGTACTGACACCTGATCATCTTGGGAAGATAGTGCTCACCTCCTTTTCCCCAGATATCTAACTCCAACATCAAATGCCCCCTGAACAACTTTGCCTGAAGCAGTTTGTACTTTAATATGCATGCAACTTTATATTACAATGAATGTCATTTAAGGGCCTGTTATTTCAATTATATAAGCTTATAAGCAGTGTCGATACATTTGCCAAGTGTTCATATTCAATTCATTTATTCTTAACAAGCATAGAAGCTTAATATTAATACTCTGCTTGCATTTTTATAGGCAGTTTGGGCAATATTGAAGCCTGAATTTGAAGAAGTCCAGATGGCTAGGGTTTTATTGAAAGCTGAGTTTGAAACAGCCAGCTGCTTAAGGCAAAATTTATGAAAAATGGAAAACCTGTTTCCTAAAGTGTTATTATGCTACCCATATAGAACCTTCCATGGAGATCCATAGCCTCTCATCACAGATCTGTCTTTATGAAATCTGTACACATCTGCTCTGATAGCACACAGTTTAGATAAGCCAGGCTCGAGGCATGTGCTTCATAAAAATGCCTGTTCCAGGATCCAAAATCTTGATGTTGGATACCTAGTCCTGGAAATGTCAGCATCTCATAATCCTGGGTATGTCAGTCAATGGATATTTGTTGTGTAGCTACTCCATGCAGGGCACTAAGCTGAGATTGATGGAACTCCAAACCTCCTTCCTCCTGGGTCCTCACTCATTGTGTGCATGCTCAGTTCAGTTGTGTCCAACTCTTTGCGACCTAAGGGATTAGCCTGCCAGGCTCCTCTGTCCATGGAATTGTCCAGGCAAGAATACTGGAGCGGGTTGCCATTTCCTACTCCAGGGGGGCTCTTCCTGACCCAGAGATTGACCTTGCTTCTCCTGTACTGGCAAGTGAATTCTCTACCACGGCACCACCTGGGAAGCCCCCTCACTCCTTGGCCTCCCTGCTAATTACCAGCTCATGGTTTCAACCACCAGCACTTCCACCACCACCACCAGCCCCCTCAGCGAGATGAACATCACCGAGGCCGCTTCACACCAACAACTCTACATATTTTATTTTTACTATTTTAACTACTCCCTTGCTAGGTAGTCCCACTTGGCAGCTTAGCTTCCTGAGCTCTCTAAGCTTCAGTTTCTTTGTTTGAAACTAGATATGTAATACTATTTTCTATCCCGTTGAGCTGTTTGAAGGCTCAAATGAGGTAACACTAGTCAAAATCTTAGCACAAGCCTTGACATAGGAGAAGCACAGTGAGTGAAGCATATGTATTATTTTAAAAATGAGTCGCCCCAGGCTCAAAGAAACGAAATAATTTCCTCTGTGTGGCCCAGAGAGTAGCTGAGATGAAGACTGAAGCCATGTTGTCTAATATGTTCTGTCACCTTTGACTCTCTTTTAGGATCAATTCTGTGATTAGGAAGCTGATCTCACTGGAGTCTATTCAGTTTTATGTTCTGTCCATTTTAGATTTGTGCTACACATGGATTACATTGCAAATGTGATTTTTGGAAGACTTTTACAGTGGAAGCTTAGTTGTGAACTAAAGAGAGGTTTATCCGAGTTCCTCCCAAACCCCAGAAGCCATGGACAGCCCCGCAGAGTTCTGGATTGAGGAGACACCTTTATGGGAAATGTATTCATTCCAGATTCTGTAATTTTCTCTGTGCTCCTACACTGCTGGCCAAGTCTCATTCTCTTGCCTGCCACCTTTGATCTCAGTTGTCCAAGGAACAGTTATTTTACCCAAACTCTGGGAGAGTTTTTTTTTAAACCATAGACACCCTATTTTTCTTCTCCAAAACAACAGTGGGTTGTTTGGAGGAGAGAAGGACTGCATATGAGTGGGCTGCATTTCCACAGTCTACTCTGGACAACAGGGTTTGGCAAGGAATCCATAGAGGTTGATTCTAATATCCCTATATCCCTGAGGTTTCAGGAAAACAAGCAAATGCTATTTTGTTTAGCAAGGCTTCAAAGTGCCTAGTTTATTCATCAAATAGGAAGCTCAGAGCCAGGCCTCAAAACAGAAAATCTGGCTTCAAAAACAGGAACTCCTCCTCACAACCTGCTTTAATTAGAACAGGGAAGAAAGGAAAGAAAGAGAAGGAAATAAATCTATTTAAAGGGACACTCACTTCTGAGAAGGCCTCGTGGCTTTTGAACAAAACTCCTTTATGTTACTGTTGTCTCCCTAGTGTGAGGATAAATCTAAAAATAGGAGCCTGAGCTTTTATTAACTGGACAGATTCCACATGTCCTGCTGGGGTTAGATTTGTTTTGATTGTTGATTCTGAGAGCCAGGCTATCTGACTCTGTCTACCCCAGGGATGTGAAAGGACTCGGTGTTCTAAATTACCCGCCTAATCTCAGAAGTACATTGTTAGTTTTTTCTTTTTTAGAGCATGAAGACTTTCATCTAAAATATCCTGCCTAAACACACCCATAGATCTTCTTGAAAAATAAAATCCAACCCATTGCATTTAAAAACAAACATGTTATTCTCCTGGTACACTGGAAAATCAGGAGCAAGAGGGGACTCCTTCAAGGTGACTTGCCTGTTGTCCAGAGTAGACTGCGGAAATGCAGCCCACTCCTATACTGTCCTTCTCTCCTCCATGTGGCAGGCTGTGTGAGGCTGGGACACAGACTAGGGCATCTGAATATGTGGGAGTGTATTTTCCTACCCATGTTCACACCAAACGTTTGCATGGCACATTGTGCTTGTTGTTCAGTCACTCGGTTGTGTCCAAATCTGTGACCCCATGGACTGCAGCATGCCACACTTCCCTCCATCACCATCTCCCAGAGCTTGCTCACACTCATGTCCATCGAGTCAGTGATGCCATCCAACCATCTCATCCTCTGTCATCCCCTTCTCCCTGCCTTCAATCTTTCCCAGCATCTAGGTCTTTTCCAACGAGTCAGTTCTTTGCATCAGGTGGCCAGAGTATTGGAGCTTCAGCTTCAGCAGCAGTCCTTCCAATGAATATTTAGGATCAATTTCTTTTAGGATGGACTGGTTGGATCTCCTTGCTGTCCAAGGGACTCCCAAGAGTCTTTTCCAACACCACAGTTCAAAAGCATCAATTCTTCTGCGCTCAGCCTTCTTCATGGTCTGTTCACTCAGTTTTCTTCCTTTGTTTACAGAGAACATGACTTGCTCAAATTTTTTTCTTGCCTTGCTTAGTGTATCTTATGTGCCCCATAAATGCTTGGTGGATTGAATTAGTTCTACTGAAAATGAAATATATATATATATATATATATATATATATATATAAAATATTGATTCTGGGGGAAAAAAACAAAATAAAGGAAAAATCTTTAGTCAACTCCAATTCAGCCAGTTACATGGACATACTTAAGCAAGTCTTTAGCATGACTCCATAAGGAATCAGAAGGCAAAATAGAGTCATTCCAGAACTACAGAATATAATTTTATTATTCCTAGCCTGCTTTATTTCCTTTTTCCTTTCCTTCCTTCTTCTTTTCCTCCTTTTCTTCCTTCCTTCCTTCATTCATTAATTCATTTCCTTTTGGAAAAAGAAATAGTAATAAAGATTTCAAACCATCTACTGGACTATGAAAAATGTTAGAGATAATCACATATTAGGTGATGACAAGTAATCCAGCACGTGGATACAGTGTTACAAATTCACCAGCTCTTACTCAATTACAATCTCATTCCTTTTTTCATTGTTCCTAGATAAGACATTAATAGATATCTATTATTGTCAGTCACTTTCCTAAATTCGGATGATGCAGAGATGAGTGAAGTAAAGCCATCACTGTGAATGAGAGAAACTTCAACAAATGTGATGTTACTATGATGAAACAGACATACAAGAGATGTCCACCTCATTCAGTCTGGAGGTCTAGGAGGAAGATTCCAGGAGGAATTCTAACTGTTTAAGTTTTGAAAGTCAAATGCCCAAACACAAGGAAAATGAAGTGCATTGAGATACAAGGTTTTTGGTGGAAGAGAATGAATGATGCTATGATGGGAAATGTGGCTGACATGTAGTAAGTCCTGGGGTGGGGAGACAGGGGAATCAATGCAGAATACTGTGTTATTTGTGTAATAAGAGAAATTCAGGTATGAGAAGGTCTCTGTTGACTTTTCCAAGCCCCACAAGTGTTCCTTGGGCTCCAGGAGGCTATTCACTGAATATTCCATTTGCTGTGAGCTACAGTCATTCTGGAAAGTCACATTTCATGAATGCAGATTTAAAATGCTGAAAGAAAACTGAGAAATAATCTTTTTTCCTAGGTCTCTTGATACTGGGTTCTATCATGCTATTACCTTCCTTGTCACCTTGCCATCAAGGGGACGTCTCCTTTAACACTGGCAGCATGTGGAGTGTGATCTTATCATGGATATGAAAGTCATTTCTTAGGAAATGCACTTGCCTCAAAAAATATACAAGGTATGCTGCTGTCATGAAATGGGCAAACCCAAATAGAAAAACACTGCATTGCAGAGTAACAATAATGTGTTGCCCGAGTCTGTTAGAATCTTCAAATATGTATATCTCAGCAAGGCCAATCTTTTCAGTTGAATGAAGTAGAAGATTAATATTTAATTGTTAAAAAGGATATGAGGCAGACTAAGGTTCATAATAGTTAAAATTCTTGGAGAAAATCATAAAGATAAATGAGAAACCGATTCATACTGCATTGGTGGCCTCCCAAAACCCATGTTATTTTCTCTAGAAAAACACTGTTAAAACTAACTTACATTTAGGAATGATAACCTATCTAATTATTTCCAAACATTTATGTATAATTGTGAGCAATGGAAGTTATCCTCAAAGTGTTTAGAGAAAAACTCTACACTTGGACTCCCTATCCACAAAGGTCTCAGTAAAACTCATCCCTTAATTTGTTCAGTAGGCCATCTCTAAGACTTGCATGCACTGGGCACCGTGCTAGATATCTGTAGTATCCAGAAGGCAGGAGAGCCAGCCTTAAGGGATCCCCAGCTTAATAGGGAAAACAGTAATGTGAACAAGTAAGAGTTTATTTAAGACCATAATAAAATAGACTTAACTGCTATCTTTGTAACTGCATATGGATTTATGCTTGGAATAGCAATAAATTCTGCCTGAATATTTAAGAGAAAGTTTCATAGCAGAAGTTGTGACAGAAGCAGGCCTTGAGTCTAAGTCAGACAGACAAATACTATATGACCTCACTTACATGTAGACTCTGAAAAGAAAGCGAAACAAAAAACATAAAATAATGCACTCAGATACAGAGAAGGCAATGGCAACCCACTCCAGTATTCTTGCCTGGAGAATCCCATCGACAGAGGAGCCTGGCAGACTACTGTCCAAGGGGTCGCAAAGAGTTGGGCACGACTTAGTGACTAAACTCCTACTACTACCTCTAATACTACTACCACTACCACCACTAGAGCTGGATGGACAAAATGGGTAAAGAGGATCAAAGGGACAAATACCAGTTGCAAATAAATGTCATTGGTATAAAATATAACATGGTGATTACAGAAATAAATCTATTTTGTCTGAAAAAAAAAGAACAGAAAGCAAACTCTGGAAACTTCAAAAGAACTTACAGAAATGATAAATACTTGAAATTAAAAATTTCAAGTGTTGAGAGTACATAGTACATAGAATTGAAGAGATAATGAATCAATTAAACAGATGAAACAGGAAATTCCCCTGAATGTAGTAGCGGCAGGAAGTTGAAAGAGAACATTCAGTATAGACCTAATAGAAGTGCTGGAGAATAGAGCACAGTAATAAGGCGTTACTGAAAGTGACAATGACTAGAAATGACTAAGGAAAGACATGAATCTTCAAATTTAGAAAATACGGTGAACCAAGGGTAAATAAAAATAATACCACAAGACAACACACACAAAGTTTTAAAGTCAACAGAAAAAAAGGATTATCCATGAAAGAATAACATGATGGCAGAACTCCACGACAGCCATTTAAACCTGAAATAATAGTTTTAAAACATAACTGCATCCAGAATTTGCTCTCTAGTTAAAGCATTCAAGAATCAAAGTAAACAAAAGATTTTTTTCAGTCTGAGACTTAAGACTTCAGGATAACAGACTTGATGTAAAGTCCACTGAAATATGTCCTGCACAAACAAAATTGAGTACAAGTGCAAAAATGATATGTAAGAGAGCCTGAGGACTTCCCTGGTGGTCCAGTGGTTAAGAATCCACCTGCCAGTGCAGGGGATATGGGTTTGATCCCTGGTCTAGGAATATTCCACATGCCTGTGGAGCAATTAATAGGCCCATGCGCCACAACTACTGAGAATGAATGCCAAAACCACTGAAGCCCGCATGCTCCAGAGCCTGTGCACCTCAACTCTACCAGGGCCAATGCACCGGAACTACTTAAGTCTGTGTGCTGCAACCACTGAAACTCATGCACCCCAGGACCTGTGCTCTAAACAAGACAAACCACTACAATGAGAAGCCTCACACCGCAACTATAGGTAGCTCCTGCTCGCTGCAACTAGGGAAAGCCTGCAAGTAGCAGTGAAGACCCAGCCAAAAGTTAAAAAAAGACAAAAAATTGATATATATATATATTGATTGATATATATTGATATCTATATATATATATATCTTTCAGTTATTCATTTTGTTAAAGCAGATAAAAACTTAAGAATATATACTTGAACAACACAGCAAATTTTATTTAATGGACATATGGAACTCTGAACCTAATTTAAAAATTCTTTTCAAGCACACATAAAACTAGTACAAAAAGCAAGTATCAACCTGTACTATGAATGGATAATATTGGACCATATTTTCTGATAAGAATGCAGTTAAGTTAGAAATTAGTAACAGAAATATGACTATATAAAATTATGTTTGGAATTTTTGAAATGCACCTGTAAATAACAAGTTGATGGAAATCAAAGGAAGTTGAAGATAGGAAATAAAGACCAGAAATCGATGAAATAGAACACAAAGAAATAATCAAAAAATCATAAGCTGGTTCTTTCAGATAACAAAATAGATAAACTATAGTGTTAAGGATAAACAAAGGGAGAAGTGACAATTCAATTATGTTGTTTAGTTCCTCAGTCATGTCTGACTCTTTGCAGCCCCATGAACTACAGCCCGCCAGGCTCCTCTGTCCATGGGATTTCCTAGGCAAGAATACTGGAGGGATTGCCATTTTCTTCTCCAAGGGGTCTTCCTGACCCAGGCATAGAATCTCCTGCAAGCCCCCTGAATTGCAGGAAGATTCTTTACTGCTGAGGCACTTGTAAACAATTTTCTGCCAATAAATTTGAAATGCAAAAAAAAGAAAGGGATTTTAAATATTCTTAAAACCATGTTAAAGCAAAATAAAGCTTTTATAAGTTAAAACAGATAAGTGTCTTCTTGATCTCTGGGTAGAGCAAGCTGTGGTAGTTTCACACAATGGAATATTATACAGCAATGAAAGTGAAAGTAAGTCGCTCAGTTGTGTCCGATTCTTTGCGACCTCATGGACTGTAGCCTACCAGGCTCTTCCGTCCATGGGATTTTCCAGGCAAGAATACTGGAGTGGGTTGCCATTTCCTTCTCCAGGAGATCTTCCTGACCCAGGGATTGAACCTGGGTCTCCCACATTGTAGTGAGACGCTTTACCATCTGAGCCACCAGGGAAGTCCAATGAAGATGAGTAAGCCACAATACATGCAATAATATGAATGAATGTTGCATAATTTTGAGTGAAAGAAGTCAGACACAAAAGAGTCCACAGAGTAGGATTTCATTTCTATAAAGCAGAAGAACTGGCAAAACCTGTCAGCAGCCAGTGGTCTCCTAGACTAGAAGGGGCCACACAGGCAGTTAGAGTACTGGTAATATTCTACTTGAACCATATTCTGGTTACACTGGCAGGTTACCTTTTTGCAGCTGTACTGAGTTTTACATTCATGGTTTCCATTTTTAGAAAACAGACAGGGACATAGCAGGGGGAGGGTGGGACGAAGTGGGAGATTAGGATTGACATATATACACTGCTGCTGCTGCTGCTGCTAAGTCGCTTCAGTCGTGACCGACTCTGTGCCACCCCATAGACGGCAGCCCACCAGGCTCTGCCGTCCCTGGGATTCTCCAGGCAAGAACACTGGAGTGGGCTGCCATTTCCTTCTCCAGTGCATGAAAGGGAAAAGGGAAAGTGAAGTCGCTCAGTCGTATCCGACTCTTCGCGACCCCATGGACTGCAGCCCACCAGGCTCCTCTGTCCATGGGATTCTCCAGGCACTACCATGTATAAAACAGATAGCTAGTGGGAAGCTGCTGTATGGCACTGAGAGTTCCACTTGGTGCTCTGTGATAACCCAGATGGGTGCTATGGGAGGGATGGGGGTGGAAGAGAGTCCCAAGGAGGAGGGGATGTATGTATACATATAGCTGATTCACTTTATTGTATAACAGAAATTAGCACATTGTAAAGCAATTATACTCTAATAAAAAAAAACGAAGTAACAGAAACTCCTGGATAGACTCACCATGGCTAAAGCAGATTGATCAAATATTTCAAGATCTACTCACCAAGAACAAAAATTCCAAGACCAGATAGTTTTTTTGTTTAATTATACCAGACTTTCAAGAAACAAGTTATTTTGATCTTATACAGACTGTGCCAGAAAATAGAAAAGAATGGCAAACCTATTTTATGAGGCTAGAAACAGACTGATCCTAAAACAAAACAGGCTGAGCCCTAAAACAAAAACAGAAAAGGACAGTATGAGAAAGAAAGTTACAGGTTAGTTTCTTGATTGTGAAAATAGATATTAAAAATGTGAAAACATTTTTAACAAAAAAAGCAGAAAATCAATGTTGTTTGCTATGTTAATAGAATAAAGGAGAGATTCAGATCAGTAATCTTCAAAATGTGATCTGGAAGAATAAAGTTTCATGTGTTAGCACATGACAATGCATTATACAAAGTTGTGAGAGCAAAATATAAGCTGAGGAAAAAGTTACAGAAGGATATGTAAGTTAATGATACTAGATTTATAAAACATGCAAAGCACACTATATCACACATACATGTGTGACAAGAGTATGAAAGAATGCATGGGAATGTGCTATGCTGTGTTAAGTCACTCAGTTGTGTCCGACTCTGCAACCCTATAGACTGTAGCCCGCCAGGCTCCTCTGTCCATGGGATTCTGTAGGCAAAAATACTGGAGTGGGTTGTCACGCCCTTCTCCAGGGGACCTTCCCAAACTAGGGATCGAATCCATGTCTCTTACACCTCCTGCATTGGCTGGCAGGTTCTTTATCATGAACACCACCTGGGAAGCCCTGCATGGGAGTAATTCCTTCCAAATTCAGGACAGTGGTTACAACTGAGAAGGGAGAGAAGTGGAGTTGTTAAAGATACACAGAGGCTTGAATTTTTTCTACAGTATTCTATTCTTAACATCTGTGTGTGTACATATTGTGCTTTCTTTGCCTGAAATATTTGATAATTTTAAAAAGTTTCCCTAGAAACCAATCATTTGAAGAGGGTTGAAGGGGCTAAATGCTGTTAGTGTATGATCACTATTTTCAAATATTTGAAGGACTGTCACATATAAGACATGTAAGATACAAGAAGGACAGGGAAGCCTAGTATGCTGCAGTCCATGGGGTTGCGAAGAGTCAGACACAACTGAGTGACTGAACACCACCACCACATATAAGAAATAAGAATGAGTTCTGTTTGGCTAACACATACGTACAAGCATTTGCTAACCAAAAAGTCACATAGGTGTTAACTGTGCTGTGTTCAGTTGTGTCCAACTCTTGCGACCCTGTGGACTGTACCCTGCCAGGCTCCTCTGTCTGTGGCATTTTCCAGGCAAGAATACTGGAGTGGGTCGCCATTTCCTTCTCTAGGGATCAAACCCACTTCTCTTGCTGCACTGGGAAGCGGACTCTTTACCACCTGGGAAGCCCAAAGAGTTTGGGCCCAATGTAGAGACAAGTTAACAGTCAGAGGCAGCGTAACATAGTAGTGAGAGCAGGACTGTTTGAAGCAGCCTGCCTGGCTTCAGACCCTGGCTCTGCCCTTTGTAGGCATTAGATTGGAGCAGATTATTTAACCTCTGTTCCTGTTTCCCGTTCTGTAAGATGGGGATGATAATAGTACCCACACCTCACAGGGCTACATAAGAATTAGATGGTTGATTACTTATAAAGTGCTTGGAACACTATCTGGTACACAGCAAGCACTATATGTCTGTAAAATCAAACAAATCTGGCAGATAAAGAGCCTTCCTTGTAAAGCAGAGAGCTCTTTAAGAGTTTATTCGAAAGCTGGATAAATATCTGTTAAGGATGGTATGGAGGCAATCCTTCCTTTTTGGGCCAGGGTTGAATACTTCTCAAATTTCAGTACACATTCCAATCACATGGGGATCTCGCAAGTTTCCAGTCAGTAAGTGTTGGGTGGAGCCTGATATTTCTTATTTCTATCAGGTGTCTCCTGGGGAATGAATGACATCTTGTGTAACAGAGTTCTGGATGGCCTTTCCCTGGGACCATACATCACAGTTTCTAAGATGCTTAGCTCTTGTTTCTGATCAATCACCAATTTTCAGTAAATTCTAGGTATATTTCTTTCAAAATCAATTTTTACCCTTCAATTAATAATAATAATTTAAACAAAGGATTAAGATTTTATAGGAAGCTTGGGTGACTCTTTTAATATAAACATGTACCTTTTCATACTGCAGATAATTATCATAAAAGTTTTTATAAATTCNACAGGGAGGCCTGGCATGCTGCGATTCATGGGGTCTCAAAGAGTCGGACACAACTGCGCGACTGAACTGAACTGAACTTGTTGCAGAGCACAGGCTCTAGAGTGTGGGCTCAGAAGCTGTGGCACTTAGTTGTCCCATGGCATGTGGCATCTTCCTAGACCGGGGACTGAACCCATATCCCCTGTATTGGCTGGCAGATACTTAACCTCTGGACCAGAGGGAACTTCTATAGTATAGATATCATATTCTGAAGACTTGACTTAAGTTCTGTTGCTGAAGACTGAGTGATCTTGCTAATATCTTAACCTCTAACAACAATCGATTTATAAAATGATAAGAACAAATTAGAAAATATTTCACACAGGCCTCTTGAGAATGACATGGGCTACCATGGGTGGGTGTGCTCCCTGGTGGCTCAGTGGTAAAGAATCCACCTGCTAATGCAGGAGACATGGGTTCAGTCCCTGGGCTGGGAAGATTTTCTGGAAAGGGCAATAGCAACCCACTCTAGTATTCTTGCCTGGGAAATCCCATGCTCAGAGGAGCCTGGTGGGATAAAATCCATG
Source organism: Aepyceros melampus (assembly GCA_006408695.1). NCBI lineage: Eukaryota > Metazoa > Chordata > Mammalia > Artiodactyla > Bovidae > Aepyceros > Aepyceros melampus. Next base: position 66,716 of record SJXQ01005684.1, read on the forward strand.
TTGCTGCAACAACTTAGCAACTCAACAACAACAAAAATAATTGTCAATATTTGTTGCTATTTTAACTATTATTGCTGAAATTTGGGTTTTAGTTGCTAATTAAAATAGTAATTGAATATTAAGAATTGGCAGCACCTTAAATATTAGCAGATCTAATGATTGTTTGTCTTTTCATTGATTTAATTCACTTTCTCATTCATTCATTCTTTTTTGTGCTTTTAGAGTTTATTATTATTTTTAAAGTGATTTTTAGAAAATTTGTTTTATGTGGACCATTTTCAAAAAGTCTTTATTGACTTTGTTACAATATTGTTTCTGGCTTTTAAAAAAAATTGTTTTGGTTTGTTGGAGAGGCTATGCCAAGAGGCACATAGATCTCAGATCTCTAACCAGGTATGAACTCATACCCTCTCTATTGGAAGGTGAAGTCTTAACCACTGTATAGCCAAGGAAATTCCTATTTATTATTTTTTAAATAATAAACAATTTTTTGGTGAACAATTTTTAAGAGACTAAGTTCACAATGGAATGGAAAGGATGGATCATTCCTGCACACTCCCTGTGTTTACACATGAACAGCCTCCTGCCCCACAGTGTGCATTTGAAATAACTCATGAGCCAACATGGTCTTGTCATTGTCATCCAAAGCCCACAGTTTATGTTAGGATTCACTCTTGGTGTACATTCTGTGGTTTTGACAAATGTATAATGTTTATCCACCACTATAGTATTGTATAGAAAACTTCCACTGCCCCCAAATCCTCTTCTAGAAACACCTTCACAGGCCCACCTAGAAATACTCTTATCAATTACCTGGTATCTCATAACCCTATCAAGCTTACATAAAGTTAAGGATCACAATAATATTTATTCATTCTTTGCTTTATTAAACCCCCAGTTGCTTAGTGATTCCTCTGAACCAGATGTTAAGCTAGGTCCAATAAACAAAAGGCATTTCAGGTAAGCAAATGAAATTCAGCAAGGGAGGTAAAAAATCAAAGAGAAGATCATAGTGTGATGTGCGGGGGTCATGACAGAATATAAAAGGTGAAGTCTCAAAGAAGGGGTATGTGAATCAGATGATATCTGTGTTGATTGTCAAACGATGTGTTGGGTTTTGCCAGACAGCACTCTGGTGGGAGTATGTCTTACATATTTGAAGCATCATATAGGGAATGTTGAATTTAATCTTCAATATTTCTGAAAGTACTATAGAAAGAAGTTAACAAGGAGAGGGACTGTTGTAGGTTAGAACCAAGGTTGTTGAGTATGTTTTCATAGCATGGACTTGGGTGATGTTAATTTCCTTTAAAGTTGGTGATTGTGTGATATAATTTTTTAATAACAGCAGATAAAATAGAAAGTTTCTAACACATTTAAGCCATCAAAATAATGAGTTCATCATATGCAAATTTCTGTGATGAGAAGCAGATTCATACTGACGTAAGCCCCACCCATTTCTCACAGTATATGAATCCCAGATGTACGAGGAACATTGGAAACTTCCTATTAAAACACACTAATCCTGAAACCAGGGATTCTACTACTATGGAACTTTTGTGGAGGCTATAGCTATGTACCCAGCATGGCTGTGGATTTGACTGTATCCATTACTACAGCTGTGGATGCAAGAACTACAAAGGACTGAACATGGTTATGGTTTTAGACATGGCTGTGTCTGTGATTATGGATTTGGATACAAATATGGCTGTGGATACGGTTCTGACTACAGCAATGCTCTATTTTGCTACAGAAGTTAATTCTCTTGTATCCAAAATACATAAAGAATTATAAAATTATCAGGAAAAGATAGCCAGTGGAAAAATGAACACAAGACTTTTACCACTTCACCAAAGAAGATATTCAAGTAGTCAACAAACATTTTAAAGGTCTTCAGTCTTCACTATTAGTGAGACAAAAATTGAAACTGTGAGTGAAGTCACTCAGTCATGCCTGACTCTTTGCAACCCCATGGATTGTAGCCTGCCAGGCTCCTCCATCCACAGGAGTTTCCAAGCAAGAAAGTGCATTGCCATTCCCTTCTTCAGGGAATCTTTCTGATCCAAGGATCGCACCCAGGTCTCATGCATTGCAGGCAGACTCTTAACCATTTGAGCCACAAGGAATCCCAATGATATTACTCACCCACCAGAGTGGTGAAAGTGTACAAACAAATCATATCAAGGACTACTAAATATATGCATAAATAGGGCTCCATTTACTGCCAGAGGAAATATATATTGGTACAATTTTGGAATATCTTTTAAAATAGCTTATGCAAAACCTATGATCAAGTACTTCTACAAAGACTATTTTCTGAAGAAATGCATACATATGTTTATCAAAGGACATAACACAAGAATACTCCTGGTAGCATTATATTTAATAGGTTAACATATAAAAAATCAAATGTTATCAACAATAAAATTCATAACTGAATTTTATCTTCATAAAGTATCTTCATAAAGTTATATATTATGAGGAAATAAAAAACATATTACTTTGATATATGCAAAATGGGATAGAATTGTACAGAAATAATGTTGAACAAAAGACCAGACACAAAATAATGGATAGGCAAGATTTAGTTTATGTAAAATAAAAAAGGTAATACTAATTTATAATGTTGAAAGTCATGATATTGGTTATAATTTTCCTTCTCCCTTTTGGGAAGAGAATTGAAACTAGGAGGAGGAGTGAGGTGGTTTCTTAGACACTGATGTATTTTTTTCTTGATATCGACAGTGGTTAACCAATTGTGCTCCCTTTATGAAAATTTATTGAGCATATTTGTATTTTTCTGCATACATGTTATATTACAATGAAAGATTTATAAATATCCTGCCATCTGTATTGTAGAGTATTTCTCTCTGGCCAGCTCACTTCTCATTAATAACCATTCATTGTGTCATCTCTTCCCGATTTCCAAATTCTCTCTCTTTCTTTTAATATGCTGAGTTTAGTTTTCTCAGTAGTCATCATTCAGGTTATGCTTCTATGACCTTACTTTTCTTTATGAAAAATAAAAATAACCTACCAAGTTGCATTCCTGAATTAAGATACCATTTATTTCTTGGAGATGGATCTGTCCACCCATTCTTCTCTTAGAAGTATGAAATTAAATACACCACATTTTTTTCATTGCAGTTGCTAATTGTGGTATTCAAAAAGGGCATAGGGAGATTTAAAAAGAAAAGACATGACTTTGTTAAACAGCAAAGACATCACTTTGCCATTAAAGGTTCTTATAGTCAAGGGTATGGTTTTTCCAGTAGTCATGTATGGATGTGAGAGTTGGACCATAAAGAAGGCAGAGCATTGAAGAACTGTGGTGCTGGAGAAGATTCTTGAGAATCCTTTGGACAGCAAGGAATAAAACCAGTCAATCGACTAAAGGAAGTCAACACTGAGTACTCTTTAGAAAGACTGATTCTAAAGCTGAAGCTCCAATATTTGGCCACCTGATGCAAAGAGCCAACTCATTGGAAAATACCCTGATGCTGGGAAAGATTGAAGGCAGGAGAAGAGGGTGACAGAGGATGAGATGGTTGGATGGCATCACCTATTCAATGGATATGACTTGGGCAAATTCTGGGAGATGGTGAGGGACAGGGAGACCTGGTATGCTGCAATCCAATTCAGTTCAGTTTAGTTTAGTAGCTCAGTCGTGTCTGATTCTGCGATCTCATGGACTACAGTATGCCAGGCTTCCATGTCCATCACCATCTCCTGGAGCTTACTCAGACTCATGTTCATAGAGATGGTGATGCCATGCAACCATCTCATCCTCTGTGATCCCCTTCTCCTTCAGCCTTCAATCTTTCCCAGCATCAGGGTCTTTTCAAATAAGTCAGTTCTTTGCATCAGGTGGCCAAAGTATTGGAGTTTCAGCTTCAGCACCATGGGGGTCACAAAGAGTCAGACACGACTTGGTGACTGACCACCAACAACACTTGGGGCACTCTGATGCATAGGAACTCCTGTATCCCAGATGAATATAAAAAGAAACATTGGTTACAATGAAAATCTCCTGTTATATGAAATAATTATTTCAGTTTATTAAAACTTAGCATTTCAAAGCCTAATGACATATAATGTTTTAAATTCCAGGATCTAGCATGAAAAATTTTCATTTCAAAGTTCTATTCTTTTCTCTGTTATTTACTTGATCTGTGGTCTTAGGAAATGTACTTTTCTTCTGAGCTGTATTTTTAAAAATAAATTATAAGGAATAATAGTGCTCATCCTGTATCCCAGATGAATATAAAAAGAAACATTGGTTACAATGAAAATCTCCTGTTATATGAAATAATTATTTCAGTTTATTAAAACTTAGCATTTCAAAGCCTAATGACATATAATGTTTTAAATTCCAGGATCTAGCATGAAAAATTTTCATTTCAAAGTTCTATTCTTTTCTCTGTTATTTACTTGATCTGTGGTCTTAGGAAATGTACTTTTCTTCTGAGCTGTATTTTTAAAAATAAATTATAAGGAATAATAGTGCTCACCTCATAAGACTGTTAAATATAGCTTTTAGAGTAGGGATTAAACATAGCTTTTAGATTAGGATTTGTTAAATTCTAAGAGTAAATCATCTAAATGTCATGAAAATCATTTAATCATAATAAAATTTCAGGGAAGAATTGCAGCTATTCATAATTAAACATATAGAAATATCTCTAAATCGAGACATTACATAAAAAGCTGTTCATTCCTTGGTTACTGAACTGCAAGTATCATATGATATCAGATTGCTTTCATTACATTTTAAATAATAAATTGTTATGTAAAGCACTTCAGGCAAAGTGTAATAAGGCCACTAAAAGTAAGAGACTATATTTCTATGATTTAACCAGTTTTATTTTCTGCTTCCTCATAAAATAATAAAGGGATTATTCCAAAACATCAGTTACCTTGACAATTAGTTCAATTATGATGATCCTCATGAAAATAACTGACTACTTTCATAGTGTGGTGGAAGTAAGTGCAATTCGCTTAACCTGGGATTGCATGAATAGCAAAGCAGTGAACAAAATAAGTATCAGTTACTGTTTTAAGAAACATCATGAGGAGGAGGAGGGACGTTAATGGTCATTCATCAAAGAGGAACTTCCAAAACATCCTATCTGAAAGCATAAGGTGAAGAATATATATATATTCTTCAATTTTTGCAACTAATCAGAATTCATTATCTTTGGCTATGTAGCAAATTAGGACACACTTAGTAGCTTAAAACAACATACATTTTGTTATCTGCTAGTAGGCCAGGAGTCTGGGAACAACTTCACTGGGTCTCTCGTTGGAGTCTCATGAGATAAAAATAAGGTTGACCAGGCTGAATTCTCACCTGGTGGCTGAAACAGAAGGAGTTATACTTCAAGTTTCCTCAGGTTTTGGGCAGAATCCATTTCCTTGATGCTATAGAATTCATTTGCTTCATTTGCTTCTTTAAAATCAGCAGTGCAGGGAGGAGAGAGAGAAAGAGGAGAAGAAGCAGAAGGAAGGGCAGGCGGAAGATGAGGAAGTAAAGGAAGGGAAGGGAAGGAAGAGAGAAAAAGGGAGAGAATGTTCCACTTCAAGTTCTTGCCTGATGGGATCAGGAACACCGAGGATAATCTCCTTTCTGATTAACTTAAATTTATCAAAATAAAGAAGATCATTTATCAAAATAAAATGATTGCTGTTCTTCAGTCATTCAGTTGGGTCTCGCTCTTCTGACCCAAGGACTGCAGCACGCCAGGCTTCCCTGTCCTTCACTATCTCCCTGAGTCTGCTCATACTCAAACCATCTCATCCTCTGTCGTTCCCTTCTCCTCCTGCTCTCAATGATTATGGACCTTAACTACACCAGCAAAATCCCTTCACTTTTGACGTAGAAAGTAGCACAGCCTTGGGAATGATTTTCATGATAGTCTACTTGTTAGAAGGATGTTACAGGTCCTGCCTGTAATCAAGGAGTGGGGACTGGAAAAAGCAAGGATGTCAATGGGTAGGAATCACGAGGGCTGTGTTAGAATTCTGCTGGCCATGAGGTGACTTCTTATATACTGTCTGTTTACTAAGAGCTGCTGCTTATGGAGACAATCGGCGAAATTAATTAAAAATGCTGACATTACAAAACTATTGAGAGAGAAGAATGTGAGAAACTAACGCAGAAAAATTCTTGGTTTCAGGAAGACTGGAGGGAAAATGGTTACTTTTTATGGTAAAAATTGTCAAAGTCGATCAATTATGATTGAATAATAAAGAATTTCTACAGGAGACCTTGAGGCTATGATTTTAGGGTGGGTCATTTTTGATCTTTGGTATTTCACTATCTTTTACCATAGATAAAAAAGGGAAACTCCTGGGGTGATCCCACTTTTTATTCCTCTATTCTGACTAAATGTAACTGTTAAAAAAGAATAGTATTAACAATAATATTCTGTACCTCAGAGAAGATATACAATAGGCTTATGAGTTAGTCACAGTGATCTGCTTGCAAAACAAAACTGTGATTAGATCCATGAAGATAAAAATAATAGAAAAACAAGATATGGGAAAAACATGAAAGAATTTAGTATCAGATATATTTATTAAATCATCAGATATATTTAATATTAACATTTGAAAATAGAAAAATGGCTGATTTCCCTTACTAGAAAAAAGAAGCTTGTTTTCATAATATTTAAAATGACAGAAATAGAGGCAGGAAATATGGTCTGGGGTGTTGGATATTTGAAGAGTATTAGATAACTGTATTTTATTTGCTTTTCCAACTCAAGAGGCCATAATCATTAAAAGTAAATGGAAGATTCAGGGGCATAGACTTCTCTCTTTTTTTTTTTTTAATTAATTTTTATTTTTTTAGTTTGTTTTGCTTTATAATACTGTATTCGTTTTGCTACACATCGACATGAATCAGCCACGAGTGTACATGAACTCCCAATCCCGACCCCCACCTCCCTCCTCCCGCCCCACACCCTCTCTCTGGATTATCCCTGTGCATTAGTCCCAAGCATC
>SJXQ01005684.1:79261-158446 GCA_006408695.1 Aepyceros melampus
TAAGCTTTCTTTTTTTTTTTTTAATTAATTTTTATTTTTTAGTTTGTTTTGATTGGTAGTTCATGTACACTCGTGGCTGATTCATGTCAATGTATAGCAAAAAGAATACAGTATTTTGTAAAGCAAAACAAACTAAAAAAATAAAAATTAATAATAAAAAAAAAAAAAACCCAAAACCCTCAAACTATTGGGTGTAAGATACGTTCAAGGGAGTACTATACAACATGGGAAATTCAGTCAACACTTTGTAATAACCGTAAATAGAATCTAATCTTTAAATTTGTATGAAAATTAGTTTCCCAGTGGCTCAATGGATAAAAAGTCTGTCTACAATGCAGGAGACACAGGAGACAGTTTCAATTCCTGGGCTGGGAAGATCCCTTGGAGAGGAAATGGTAACCTACTTCAATATTCTTGCCTGGAAAATCCCATGCGCAGAGGGGCCTGATAGGTAACAGTCCAAAGGGTCACAAAGAATCAGACACAACTGAGCATGAGCACTGGAAAAATATAGGGAACAATAAGTAAAATACCCCTCAGTTTCTCTGGCTTGTTAGAAACCCTCAGTCTTACAGTATTATTTTATGTAAAGTGTGGAAAATGATAATAATTTTACTAGTCTTGCCTAATAAGGATAAACATATGCACACATATGCAACAAATAGGTGTGCCTACCGTATACATACACACCAGATGATTTCAAAGCCACTGAATTTAATTAGAGGACACAATACTTATTTTAGTCTTTGCAAGGTGATGAGTCACATGAAAGACAAATTTCCAATAAAGCTGGGACTATGAAAAATAAAATGTTATTCTAGTCTTGTTATCAACTAGATAAAACCCTAGGGAAGAACAAATTAAAAAGAGATGTCTTAAATTAGAAGTGCTTAGTAAAGTGAGCTCTTCTGAAGCAAATTGTTATGTCACGGAGCAGGTTGATTCAGTGTTTCCCACCACACTTGAGGGCACATCTAAAGGTCAGAGACTGTAGATAACTCTCAGTCTTGCAGCCCATCCCCCTGGCTACCCACATGCATCTTATTTTGACACTTTCACCTCCTAAGCACCTTGAGCTGCTACAGTCTTGGAGATTTCCATGGCAGGTATAGATACAGCTCAGATACAGCTGTATAGACAAAGCTCAGCACTGACTCAGCAGTATTGAGCCTGCCTGACAGAGAATGATGTTGGGACTCTGGAAACAAGGAAGTCAAGATGAGGGGGGTACCCTTTCTCTGATTTGTGCCTTCCACAATTGTTGCAGGAGTAGGGAGTGTGGATGGAGGGGAGAGTCAGATTTTCACACTGCAAAGTAATTTAGAAAAATAGGAAGAATATCATGGCTGGTGGGATTTTCAATCATTCTGTCTTCAAATAAAATCATGTCAGGTCTTCTGGATACTCAGCAGTATAGGCAGAAGTTACAAACCAATATAGAGGCTAAGGAAAGAGAGGTAAAGCTTGTGGTGTTAGATGTTGTGGGCAGTTTATGTATGTATGTATTTATGTATGTATCTCTCATCTATCCATCCAATGAGCCCAGTTCTCGGTGAATACATAATATTATATAGAAGTAACATAATAAGATTAAAAATAGAAATGAAGCAATTGTTTTTGTAGCCATGTGTTATGAAAGTTATAAAATATGGAAGGTTATTAGTGTTGTGAGAATCAGGAAAGAGTTCTGAGAAGATGGGCACTTCACATGAAGCTTGAGTAGGAACTGGCCAGTCAGATATGGGAGTGGGACAACAAGTCTTTGCATACATTTATTACCACCACCTCAGCAGTGGCCACAGGACTGGAAAAGCTCAGTGTTCATTCCAATACTAAAGAAACGCAATGCCAAGAATGCAAAAACTATCGCATAATTGCACTCATCTCACACACTAGTAAAGTAATGCTCAAAATTCTCCAAGCCAGGCTTCAACAGTACGTGAACTGTGAATTTCCAGATGTTCAAGCTGGATTTAGAAAAGGTAGAGGAACCAGAGATCATTGCCAACATCTACTGGATCATCGAAAAAGCAAGAGAGTTCTAGAAAAACATCTATTTCTGCTTGATTGACTATGCCAAAGCCTTTGACTGTGTGAATCACCACAAACTGTGGAAAATTCTGAAAGAGATGGGAATACCAGACCACCTGACCTGCCTCTTGAGAAATCTGTATGCATGTCAGGAAGCACCAGTTAGAAATGAACATGGAACAATAGACTGTTTCCAAATAGGGAAAGGAATACATCAAAGCTGTACATTGTCACCCTGCTTATTTAACTTCTATGCAGAGTACATCATGAGAAACACTGGACTGGATGAAGCACAAGCTGGAATTAAGATTGCTGGGAGAAATATCAATAACCTCAGATATGCAGATAACACCACCCTTATGGCAGAAAGCGAAGAAGAGCTAAAGAGCCTCTTGATGAAAGTGAAACAGGAGAGTGAAATAGGTGGCCTAAAACTCAACATTCAGAAAACGAAGATCATGGCATCTGGTCCCATCACTTCATGGGAAATAGATGTGGAAACAGTGGAAACAGTGACAGACTTTATTTTTTGGGACTCCAAAATCACTGCAGATGGTGATTGTAGGCATGAAGTTAAAAGATGCTTACTCCTTGGAAGAAAAGTTATGACCAACCTAGACAGCATATTCAAAAGCAGAGACATTACTTTGCCGACTAAGGTCCATCTAGTCAAGGCTATGGTTTTTCCGTAGTCATGTATGGATGTGAGAGTTGGACTGTGAAGAAAGCTGAGTGCTGAAGAATTGATGCTTTTGAACTGTGGTGTTGCAGAAGACTCTTGAGAGTCTCTTGCACTGCCAGGAGGTCAAACCAGTCAATCGTAAAGGAGATCAGTCCTGAATATTCATTGGAAGGACTGATGTTGAAGCTAAAACTCCAATACTTGGGCCACCTGATGCAAAGAACTGACTCATTAGAAAATTCCCTGATTCTGGGAAAGATTGAAAGTGGGAGGAGAAGGGGATGACAGAGGATAAGATGTTTGGATGGCATTGGCAACTCAATGGACATGACTTTGAGTAAGGTCCAGGAGTTGGTGATGGACAGGGATGCCTGGTGTGCTGCGGTCCATGGAGTTCCAAAGAATCGGACATGACTGAGTGACTGAACTGAACTGATTACCACCAGTGGAGGTGTGTAATCACTAAGCAGACTTAGAGAGGAACTCTCAGACTTTCCTTTTTCTCTTCAGATTATTTAGAGCACAGCCCATACCTCTTCCATAGCAGGAGAGGGCCTGGCCAGGAGGAGCATATGACAGTGAGCTCACTAGCACAAGACTACGAAAACGGCTCTGACACTCAGTTGCTGTGTGATTTCAAGATAGTGACTTAATCATTCTGAGCCTCAACTTCTATTTCCAAACACTTTTTTGTCAAGTACCCAATCTATTTATTTTAAGAGGATGTGAAAATGTTTTGAGATAATGTGTATAAAGACATTTTACAACATGCAATAGAGACGAACTGATTAGAAGGAATCTTCTCAGTATGTAATGAGTGTACGCTGGGAGATTTGGGGGATTGGAAGGTAGAAAAAAATATACCCTAAGGAGGAAATCTATGAAGTGAAGCGAAGTGAAAGCTATTCAGTTGTGCCTGACTCTTTGCGACCCTTTGGACTGTAGCCTGCCAGGCTCCTCTGTCCATGGCAAGAATACTGGGGTGGGTAGTCATTCCATTCTCCAGGGGTTCTTCCCAACCCAGGAATAAATCCAGGTTTCCCGCACTGCATGCAGATTCTTTACGGTCTGAACCACCAGGAAAGTCCATATATAGTCATAATTACAGGAATACTTAGAATATATTTACGTGGACATTTAAAACCTACTGTTTAATAAGCCTTTGATCTTGACTAAAATGTCTTACTGCAAATTCAGTCAGTTCAGTTCAGTCGCTCAGTCATGTCCGACTCTTTGTGACCCCATGAATCGCAGCATACCAGGCCTCCCTGTCCATCACCAATACCCGGAGTTCACTCAGACTCACATCCATCGAGTCCGTGATGCCATCCAGCCATCTCATCCTCTGTCGTCCCCTTCTCCTCCTGCCCACAATCCCTCCCAGCATCAAAGTCTTTTCCAATGAGTCAACTCTTCGCATGAGGTGGCCAAAGTACTGGAGTTTCAGCTTTAGCATCATTCCTTCCAAAGAAATCTCAGGGCTGATCTCCTTCAAAATGGACTGACTGGATTTCCTTGCAGTCCAAGGGACTCTCAAGAGTCTTCTCCAACACCACAGTTCAAAAGCATCAATTCTTTGGCGCTCAGCCTTCCTCACAGTCCAACTCTCACATCCATACATGACCACAGGAAAAACTATAGCCTTGACTAGATGGACCTTAGTTGGCAAAGTAATGTCTCTACTTTTGAATATACTATCTAGGTTGGTCATAACTTTTCTTCCAAGGAGTAAGCGTCTTTTAATTTCATGGCTGCAGTCACCATCTGCAGTGATTTTGGAGCCCCCCAAAATAAAGTCTGACACTGTTTCCACTGTTTCCCCATCTATTTCCCATAAAGTGAGGGGCCAGGATGCCGTGATCTTCGTTTTCTGAATGTTGAGCTTTAAGCCAACTTTTTCGCTTTCCTCTTTCACTTTCATCAAGAGGATTTTAGTTCCTCTTCACTTTCTGCCAGAAGGGTGGTGTCATCTTCATATCTGAGGTTATTGATATTTCTCCCAGAAATCTTGATTCCAGCTTGTGTTTCTTCCAGTCCAGCGTTTCTCATGTTAGAACACAAAGAAATAATTTTAAAAAAGACCATAAGATGGTTCTTTCAGATAACAAAAGAGATAAACTATAGTGTTAAGGATAAACAAAGGGAGAAGTGACAATTCAATTATGTTGTTTAGTCCCTCAGTCATGTTCGACTCTTTGCAACCCCATGAACTACAGCCCGCCAGGCTCCTCTGTCCATGGGATTTCCTAGGCAAGAATACTGGAGGGATTGCCATTTTCTTCTCAAGGGATCTTTCTGACCCAGGGATAGACTCTCCTGCAAGCCCCCTGAATCGCAGGCAGATTCTTTACTGCTGAGCCACTTGTAAACAATTTTCTGCCAATAAATTTGAAATGCAAAAAAAAAAAAGGGATTTCAAATATTCTTAAAACCATGTTGAAGTAAAATAAAGCTTTTATAAGTTAAAACAGAAAAAAAAATAATACTGAAAGTTGCTAAGAGAGTAAATTTTTTTTTTCCCAATAGACCATTCTTTGTATTTATTCATTTTATTCTGTATTAGTGTATAACCGATGAACAGTGTTGTGATAGATTCAGGTGAACCAATAGACAATTCTTATATTGAATCTCATAAGGGCTCAGAGCATACACTAAATTTTTAACTCAATGAGAGCATTCCTGTTGGGAACAGAGGTGATCCAGCCCAGGCATGCTGCTTCCTGATACTACAACAAGTCACAGGAAAAGAGATTAGAGTCCATAGAAGAGGGATGGAGGGCTCGTCTGTTCATCATTTTAAGAGAGTAAATCTTAAACGTTCTCATCAAAAATTGCAACTATGTATGTTGACAGACATTAATAGATTTATTGAGCTGATTTTTTCACAATATATACAAACACCAAATCATTATGTTGGATCCCTGAAACTAATGCTATATGTCAATTCAATCTCAGTTGAAAAATAAGGCCTTGAGAATGAGTAGAATTCTATCAGGAGAAGCCTTTGGATGACCTTTCAGGCCAAATGGAACAGAATAACAAGAAAGAGTGAGAGTCATTAACACTGGGCGAAGGTTCACAAGGGGTTTCACACTAGCGTGTTGGTGGAAACACAGTTCCATATTTTAACCCATAAAGATCTTAGCCCTGCTCTACAAATCTCTACACAGGTTACTCCTTTTCACACAGGAATGTAACGATTGCATTGCTGTGTCTCTCTCCCACCAGACTGTGAACGCCTTTAAGGCGAGATATCCAGTGCATCTCACTGTTACCAGCATCTGGTACAGTTTCTAATGGGGCTTCCCTGGTCCTCAGATGTAGAGTCTGCCTGCTGTGTGGAAGACCCTCGTTAACAGTTTCTCATGCACATCAAATGCTCAACAAATATTAGTTGAATAAACGAGTGAACTGATCCACCAATCAATGAATGAATTTCTCTATAGTCCCTTAGTTTATGGCTTTTCCCCTCATTGGAGCAGAAGCATCTTGAGAGGAGGGGTCACTTGATATTTCTTGGAAGATCTTTCCATAGAGGAATAAACATATATTTAAGTACATGTGAATTTAGAAGTAGTTTGGATGACAAATCCTGAATTTGAAAAATGAAATGTTACCAATTATTCTGTATGCACTTTCTTTATCTCTTGAGAAGCTGCCAAATTGTGCAACTGCCTCTCCCCCCAACTGTTCACTTCGCTAGAGGAAAGGCAATTGCCAGGATTTTTTAAAAATAGTTCTCTAGAAAACTGCAATTTCCAAGTAGAAGTTTTGACCAAAGTATGTCAAACAGAAGTGCTGCTCAATTAGAAAGCCTAACTCTACTAGTTGTGCCAAAAATAGAATTACTCTGAAATGGAGGAGAGACAGTTCAGACTGACAACCTCACCAATGCAGACAGAGTCCAAAAATGCCCTGGTTCTACTTGCTGTGTTTTGACTCCTTGAAGAAGACTCCAGTTCTGAAAGTTGAGGTGAGGAAACAGAAACTTGTACTGTGAGAAGTTAAATGGTTTGCTCGGATTACTCATCCCTGAATGGCAGAATGGCAGAAGTGGTTTTATATTACTTAAAAGTGTAACTCTTGCCCACAGTTCTCCTGGTGGTATGGTACTAAGAAGAAGGGGAGCTGTCAACAGGAGAAAGTCTCACACATACCATGAGGTCCTTTTGGGCTGCCCCAGCATGAAAAATTGCTGCTCTGGGTGATTAAGGCTGAAACGACCCATTCATATACAATCTATGAGATGACTATCTATTTAAAGCCAAGGTCTTTAGAGCAAATTTGCGAAAGTAGGAGGCAGACCCACTGAGCACTCCATTTGCTCACCTCTTTTGGGATACCTTTCTTCAAGACACTACCTGAACGTCCATGTGTGACAGCCCAAATCATTGCTAGATATATCAGTTCTACGTCTGCTCTTGGTTGTTTATGAGCATGTAAATTTTACCACCAATTGTTAGTAGGCGCATTAACCATGTAACCTACTATCTGGTAGCTACAAGCCATGGGAGTTTCAGCTGATGACTTCTAGTAGAAGAATATTCAACTTTGTTCTGTAGCAGCGTGTTGCAGAAATGTCTAATATGCTAAACCAGGCAGTGTTTTCATTCCCCTGAGGATGACATCCAGTATACTCTCTTCAGAGAGTGTCACACTGGTGCATAGTATCGTAATGTCATGAGCTGGCTGTGAAGATGGTAACAGTAAAGTACTCCATCCTGATCACAGTGGTTGATTGCATGGGGGTATTTTTTAACCATTCAACCTCTGCAACATGCTCTATTTGCCACTCCAGCCACTATAGAATGCAAAAAACTGCTCAAAATTTTATAGTGGAGCCATAATTACTATCCTGAATCCTGCAAAATATAAGGGAAATCACTGACAATTACAAAAGAAGATGGGGGGGGGAGAAATACAGTTCAGTTTTTCTTCTCTTGCCTTCACATCTTTGCAGGTTTGCCATTGATTTCCCTTCTCTTGAGATGTTCTGCAACAGTGACAGCTAATTCTGACTTCTGGGGTTAGGGAGAAGGCATTTTTTCCCATTATTCCAAGTATCTTCTTTTTCTATGATACTTCAGAATCATATGGGGTCCTCTGCTTAGCCGTCAGCTGTTTAGGCCATGCCTAATTACCATGATCTTACATGTGTTTTGCGGGTAAACACAATGTCTAGTTTATTTGAATAATTTAATTGTGCCGAGCCCAAGTTTCTTAATAGCCAATTACTTAAAAATAAAACAACACTGATTTGCTTTTGTTCAAAGACTCCCTATGTATCTAAAGTCTTTCATTTTCTGCCTGTCATCTTTCTTTCACTGTTTGCTATTTTAGAGTAATCAGAGGATTGGGCTCAGGAACAGAATTACAGCACAGATACCCATCTGTGTTGACTCGGAAATGGCAACAAGCAACCCATCCATGAAGAGTTAATTTGGAAGACCTTTGTTCCTGGCTTGAAGGGAGATTTATTGGGTCCATACAGATGGGAAGTAGGCTTTTCTCTTAATATCAATCCTACTAGGATAAATTGTAGCTGATTTGTGAAAGGGTTGCAAACAGCAATCTTGAGATGTTATTGTTTTCTCATATATTTCTCAGCAAAGCAGATAAAATGGACTTCACAGAGACGTCCCCAAGCAATTAGTGCCATTAACTCCTCCAGCAAGCAAATGGTCACAGTGGAGAGGAAATTAGCCCCATGCCACATTGCCATTGCAGTTTGTATACTTTTGGACACAGTTCATTAGTGTGCCTTTCCTTCAAATCTATCTCCCTTAAAGAGGTTCTGTTGTGTGTTATCTTAATAGTCAATTATTTAGTATCCCCCAGCGACTACCTTGCCAAGGATGGTTGCCTTTCTGTCTACTTCGCCTCCAATATCACCAATTTAGAATTATCATGCACAGATATTTCTCCCTAGATGTGCTGCCAGCCTCTCACACCCTCACCCGCTTTAGAGTAGAACCCTTGTTTTATGGGGGAATATCACAAAATATGGCCTCATTATAGATTCAGAGACAGTTATATCACAAAGCGAGTGAGGTGTATACACTAGGTCCCTCACCTGCCCGTGTCCCGTGTGTGTCTGTGCTGTAGTAGTGGTAGTATTCGTCACTTAGTCGTGTCCGACTCTTTGTGACCCCGTGGACTATAGCCCGCCAGGCTCCTCTGTCCATGGAATTCTCCAGACAAAAATAGTGGAGTGGGTTGCCATTTACTCCTCCGGGCTCTCTTCCAGACCTAGGGATTGAACATGTGTTTCTTGGGTCTCCTGATTTGGCAGGAAGATTCTTTACCACTGTGTCACCTGGGAAGTCATGTATACATACGTAGATATAGATACCAATATGTAATTTGCAGAAAGAAGATATCAATAGTTTGACCACAATCTGACTAGTCCTCCTAATTGTACTTTGAATGAAATTTTCACATCCATGCCCTTTCTTTCCCCAAACCACTACCTCCTATCCATAACTCATTTGCTGGATATGAATTATTTTGGTGACCTACACATGGGACTCTCAATCATTGGTTTTTTAAACTTTGATTCTGATCACATTACATTTCTGTTGAAAATCCTCTGTGATTTCAGATTGCCTTCTGATTACACTCAACATCCTTTAGCATGGTGTATCAGACTTCAGTTTACACAAATCATAATTTCTCCATGATCCCTGAGGCCCTACCCACGAACCCTTTCATTTAAGCCCTCCAGGAAAGTTGTAATTTCTTAGTGTAGCCCGAGTTCTCCCCAGTTCATAGCTGTGTTTCATTTCCTCTTCTGAACATGTCCTTTTTCAGCTACACTTCCAAACACATATGAAACTGACTCATTTTAAACAAATGCCTCTATATATTAACCCTTCAACTTTCCACACCCCTATGTTAGGAATTGGCTTCGTTTCCTCTCAAATCACAGCTTTTTTCCCTCACCTTTCCTTACAAGTTTGGCATGTTTCATTATATGTTGCTCTTACTTACATTCATAATTTTCTTTCTTTAAATGTTCATTTCTCTCTGGTGAGTTTTGTAATCATTGCATTGCTTAGTTTAATGCTGATTGTAGATGCTCACAATTGTCTTTGAAGGAAACATACTACTTGAGCAATTGCATGCATATTGACAATTTAGTATTGAAATCAGGAAAAAAAAATACTGTCTTTCTTGGATCTGATAGAAAGGGACTTTTTCTTCCTCCAGCTTTATTGCAGTATAGCTGACAAATGAAATTTGGGTTTTTCCCCTCAACTTTATTCAGATAAAATTGACAAAAACAAGGTCTATATTTAGGATGTAAAATATTTTGTTTTAATATATGTTGACATCATGAAATGATTTCTCAGTTGGACTGGTTAATACACCCATCACCTCACATAGTTGCCTCTTTTACTGTGTGTGGTGAAAATACTTCAGTTCTAATGACAGCAAATTCTATGTATACAATGTACTATTATTACCACAATCACTGTCCTGTACATTAGATCCCTGAACTTATTCATCTTGTAACCAAAACTTTGTACCCTTTGACCAATATCTCCTTATTCCACCTCCACGCCAGTCCCTGTAAGCACTGTTCTACTCTCTGCGTTTGTAAATTTGACTTTTTTAGATTCCACGTATCAGTGAGATCATACTGTGCTTGTCACTGTCTGTCTGCCTTATTTTACTCAGCATACATCCTCTCCCTGGAGGAGGGCACGGCAGCCCACTCCAGTGTTCTTGCCTGGAGAATCCCATGGACAGAGGAGCCTGGTGGGCTACAGTCCATGGGGTCGCAAAGAGTCAGCCACGACTGAGTATATCAGCACATATGTCCTCTAGGTTCATCAACTTTGTGGTAAACTACAATCTTTTGTCCTTTTTAAGGCTGAATAAAATTCCACGTGTGCTTGTGTGTGTGTGACATTTTCTTTAATCATTCATCTACCGATGGATATTTAAGTTGTTTTCATGTCTTGGCTATTGTGAATAGTGCTTCAATGAATATAAGAGTACACGTGTATCTTAGAAATACTGATTTTTTTAATATCCGTATTACCCAAAGAAATCTGCAGATTCACTATGATACCAATGAATATTTCAGGCACATTTTTCAAGAAATAGGAAAAACATTCCTAAAATGTGTATGGAACCACAAAAGATCCTAAATAGCCAAAGAAATCTTGTTATATAAGAACAAAGCTGTGGGAATCAATCTCACTGATTTCAAATCACAGTGCAAACCTATTGTAATCAAGCAGCATAGTTTTGGCATAAAAACATAAAAATAAACACATAGACAACTGAAACACATAGAAAGCCTTAAAATAAACCCGCACATATACATTCAACTTGTCTTTGAAAGGGTGCCAAGAATACACAATGTAGAAGGGATATTCTCTTTAATAGATGGCGTTGGGAAAAAATACATATTGATATGCAAAAGATTGAACTTAGATCTTTATCATGAGCTGCTAAATTAACTAAACAGGGATCAAAGACTTATTTATGAGACCTGAAATCATAAAACCCCTAGAACAAAATATGAGACCAAAGCTAGCTGACATGGATTTTGGCAGTAATTTTTAAAATATGTATCACCAAAAGCACAAGCAACTAAAACAGAAATAAACAGATAGGACCACATCAAACTAAAAAGTTATTGCACAGCAAAGAAAACAATAAAATAGGAGTCAACCTACGAAATAGGAGAAAATATTTCCAAACCAGATACCTGATAAGGAATTAATATTCAAAATATATATGAAACTTTTACAACTCAACAGCAGAAACAAAATAAATAACAAAAACTCAAACAATCTGATTAAAAAGTGGCCAAAGAATTTGAATAAATATTTTTCAAAGAAGATATACACTGATTTTTAGGTATGTGAAAAGGTTTAAAGTCACTAATATCAGAAAAAAAAAAACACAAAACCATAATGAATTATCACCCTACATCTTTTCATATGGCAATTATTAAAAGGAAAAGTGATACATATTGGTGAGATTATGAAGAAAAGGAAATACTGTTACCCTGTTGATGTGAATTTAAATTGGTACAGCTACTATGGAAAGCAGTATGGCAGTCACTCAAAAAAATAAAATGTAGAAAGGCTTTCGGTGGCAGTCTGAAAATCTCATCAGAAAACTGGTTTTCTAACAATATTTGGACATATTTCTAATGCATGCCTATTTAAATGAATTGCTATAAGAAACACTATTCAGTTTACATAATTTAAAATATCTATTGTCTTGTTTGAGACTCTACGAATCCTATGTGTTAAATGTAATCTCCAATTTTATATTTGGAAAGTTAGAGATTTATCTAAAATCAAACAAATAGAATCAGTAGGGGGCCAAAATCCCATATTTTGGCATCAGATCCTGGTTTTGTTTTACTTAGGATAGAAGTTGCTATTATCCTCAGAATTCTGTTTGTGCTATTGCTAGGTAAAGCTATGCCCTTCTTCTTCTTTTTATTTTCTTTATTTTTCCTTCTTTTCTTCCTTCTCTAAATATTTATAATTCATTGATGTTTACAAAGTACTCTCATACTCAGCATTTTTAATCCCCATGATGACTGTATGGAAGAAAATTTTATACACAGAAAACTGAGTCTTCCTGATTTTAAGTAACTTGATCAGAATCACACTGATAAGAATTATCGTTATCCCTTTTTGGATCCAAATCTCTTAACTACAAATAGCATACAACATCTTTGTCATTTCCAAGATCTTACTAAGGTGGAAGAAATAACTCTGCTATCCTTTCAGTAAATATTTATGGTCTCTCATAAACCTGACATTGTGATGGATGGATATGTAGTTTACCATGGATATACATGTAGTTTCACAAACCCAAAAGTTGTTTTTTTGTTAGAGAAAAGAATGCACAAATAAGTAAAATACAGACTGAAAAGGGGAAAATCATAAATACAGAATATAGATTGAAAATATTATTAAATAATAATGATGTGAACATATATGCCAGATATGTGTTTGATGTTTGACATGTTTGAAAACACTAGACAAAATGAGTACATTCTCAAAGATATATATAATGATAAAGCGAGCACAAATAGAAATTTAAAATTTGAATAGATTAATAACTATTCAAGTTTTTGAAATCATCATCAAGCCAAGCATCTCAACAGCCTCACCCTAAAAGAAGATAAAAGACAGTTTCAGTAACATCATACAAGAGCGCTAAGAATACTATCTAAGGAGATAATTTTATACAGTCAGTTTCATAAGAATTAAGGAAAGTCTATGAAGTGTTTCATGGGACTGGTTTAACCTTGGTTCCATAATAGAATAAAGCCAGCATTTAAAAAGCAAAATATAGGTCTCATTTCATTTAAATATTATACTGCTATATCTGTGTATGAAAAACAGTTTTTCTAAGAAATACCAAATCTTTTGAGTATCACAAAATCTGTCTCAACTATATTCCAATAATTTTTTTTAAAAGAGAAAAAAAATCTGTCGACATGAATACCATTTTAATTAACTGAAAGAGAAAAAATTACATGACTACGAATAGATGTAGCAAAAGTATTTGATTTTTATAAGCTTATTACTTATTTATATTGAGATGTTTTTACTGCTAATAATGAACTATAACCTCCTTAAGTCAGTCAAGGTTATATATCAAAAATATACAATGAATATGGAATTCAATGGACAAACTTTTACTCATTCTCTTTACAATTATGAAGGTGCTGCTGCTGCTGCTAAGTTGCTTCAGTCGTGTCCGATTCTGTGCGACCCCATAGACGGCAGCCCACCAGGCTCCTCCATACCTGGAATTTTCCAGGCAATAACACTGGAGTGGGTTTCCATTTCCTTCTTCAATGCATGAAAGTGAAAAGTGAAAATGAAGCAAGATGTTCAAATACAACATACTGAAAAATCAATGTTTTTATCATTACCAGATAGAAGTAGTTTGGAAAAAGGTTTGGAATGGGCAAAAAGGATACTACTCATAATACCAACAAAACTATAAATTATAATACCTAAGAATTATCCTGGCAAAATATGAATATCTGGGGCAATAGTTGTTGTTGTTATTGTTGAGTCATTCAGTTGTGTCCAACTCTTTGTGACCACATGGACTGTAGCCTGCCAGGCTCCTCTCTCCATGGGATTTCCCAGGCAAGAATACAAGAGTAGGTTAGCATTCCTTTTCCAGGAGATCTTCCCAACCCAGGGATTGAATGCGTATCTCTTACATTGACAGGCAGGTTCTTTACCACTGAACCACCAGGGGCAATATTTAGATGGAGATGATCTTAATGTCTTGTGCTAGGGGAACAGCTAATTATGGAAGACATTGACTGGCGTTCAGAAGCAATGAACTAGAGATACAAGCAGTAACATAGTGTTAAGGCAAACATATGTAATAGAATGAAATGTATAGCATGATGTTCTTTATGTGGTGAAAAACATGTATCTAACAATCATCCCAAAACATAAATTTATTAGAGCAGGTACCTGTGGTAGAGACAGTAAGAATGTGATATCAGAGATGATTGGAAAAGAGATGATAAACAAACAAAAAAAACTATAAAAGTAGTATAAACCTCAGTGTTGACAGAGTTATAAATTGAGTTTTCTGAATAATTTAATTCACTGCATGTGAGTTTCAAACAAAGAAGGAAAACAAATGTTCCTTGAAAGTCCCTCTTAAGGTTTAATGATTAAAACTCAACAAGGAACATCACAGCTCATCAAATACACCATCTTCTTGTGTAACAGATGAGAAGATTTAACCCCAGAGGGATTCACTCAGTTGTCAAGGTCACACATTGTTAATGATTGGTCTTCCACTTCCAGTTATGTTCTCTTTTCTGTCCTTTGTGACCTTTCTGCTTGAGGAATGTTCTTTTCATAAAAATGCCATCCCTTGGTGCCCTCAATGAATTTACACTTCCAACTTCATTAAATAAAATGCCACCCACCAGAGACGGATATTTGAGTTAAATGATTCTTTCATTGCACTGCAGAGGATTCAATTATGAGAGTATGATTGAAAAAATAGTCTGGAACCAAAAGAAAAAAAGAATGCATGAGCAAGTATGCAGGATCAATTATCTAATAAAAACAACTCTGTTAATCACTTGGATGGAAATAGTAAACCATTTTAGGAAAGAGTTATGTTTTTCTGAATTGAGTCTTATGGTGAAGTGATTTTAATCTGCTCGGCCTTTTCCAGCCAAAGCGCACATGTCTTCGAGCCAGTTTACTTTTTAACATTCCCCATATCTTATCCCCAGTATTTGAGGTACCATCTCAACTTGATACCCATCACAGCTTCTAAGCCTTACTGTCACCTTCTTTAAACAAATGTGTTAATTACTTACTGATTCAGTAGGAGTCATTACTATTAATTTTAATGAGAGTTACTATTTATTCAGCCATTAAACTGTCTCAGGCATTTTAGGAAATATGATACGAAATCATAATGACCATTGGACAGATGAGAAAAATGAGCTTCAGGACCATTTAGTAACCTTCTCATCATCAGACAGATTAGTGATAGAGTTAGACCTTCAACCCAAATCTGAAGCCTTATTCTACACCACAATATAATGCATATTTTAATACTGATCAGAGACATTACAGATATATATCAAAACATGTCTGACCTTTCCTGATGTAACACTGGCAGTACATTTTCTGCATCTGAAGAATCAATTTAAGATGCAACTGAATTCAGCTATGAGGGTAATGAACGTGAAAGTTAAAGTCTCTCAGTCATGTCCGACCCTTTGTGACCCAATGAACTGTACAGCCCATGGAATTCTCCAGGCCAGAATACTGGAGTGAGTAGCCTTTCCCGTCTCCACGGGATCTTCTTAATCCAGGGATCAAACCCAGGTCTCCCACATTGCAGACGGATTCTTTACCAGCTGAGCCACAAGGAAAGCCCAAGATGCTGTAGTGGGTAGCCAATCCCTTCTCCAGGTGGTCTTCCTGACCCAGGAAACAAACCCAGGTCTCCTGTGTTGCAAGTGGATTCTTTACCAACTGAGATATCAGAGAAGCTCATATGAGGGTAATGAGTGCAATACTATTTGACACAAATGCAAAGTAACTTGAACTGGTGTACACAGTGTTGCTGATCTGTGTAAATGAGGCACTGATGTTTCTAGCATCAGCAGAATGATACAAGATATTCAAAAAGCAATACTAATGGTTAAAAAGGTACCAGGCAACACCTTAATGTCCCAAGGGATCTCATTCATCGATGAGAATATAAAGGAACATAAACTTAAGGTCAAAGCTGAAGTACTCAAACCAGATGGATATGTTGCCAGAAAAAGAGAGCTGATGCCATTGCAAACAGAGATCCATCAAGCAGAAAAATAAAGGGGCATTTTATGAACAGGGGCTGCTGGCTAATAACTGGCATTTACCTCAGTGTTTTACCCATGTCTTTCAACTTCCTGTCACTGGTGCTGGGGAAGGTCATTGCAAACAGTTGTTGTAAAGGAGGAACTTTCAGTGTTTGCACAAAATATGGCTCTAGCAGATACAGACTTTGTAACATGATTCACTTTCTCTTAGACCCTGGAAATGTTTTAAAATTCTTGGAGGCTCAGTTTTCTCTGCAGCAAAATGGAAATGATAAAGAATGCTTACTGACTTTGTACATCTATGTATCTAAAATGAATCAGAGTATGTAAGCTTTTAGAGTTGCTTTTTAAAGTTACCCTCTGTTGTTACTGATGGTATCAGTAATACCACTAAAATGGTGTGATAAAGAGGGAATAGGATGAACAGAAAATGACTCCAACAAAATATTCAAAGAGAACAGAACTTTAAAAAATTCTTTGTGAGACTAACGCCAAATCTTTTTTGGAAATACACCCAAGGCTGGTGAAGAAATGGCTATGAACTAAGTTGTATGGTGCAGATGACAATGCTATAACAGGCTCTGTTGACTGAGCTTGAGGTAAAATTCTCTCAAATGTAGATTTAACCATTGACTGACTATCCTTCTAACAGTCAAAGAGTATTCTAGAAAGTTAACTCATAAAATTTTAGGTGGTATGTGAATGGGTTCTAGGTGGCTAAGAGGGGAAGCATTTGAACCGTGTCTAAAAGTAGTTCAGCTATGCGCTCTATTGCCTCACAAATTGTGGAGCTGAAGGCTGAGGGAGGCACAGGGCTGCAAGGCCATAAAGAAAATCACCTCATGAAGGGTAGACTGAATTTATGCTGAATGAGACATTACTTTGCCGCTAAGGTCCATCTAGTCAAGGCTATGGTTTTTCCTGTGGTCATGTATGGATATGAGAGTTGGACTGTGAAGAAGGCTGAGTGCCGAAGAATCAATGCTTTGGAATTCTGGTGTTGGAGAAGACTCTTGAGAGTCCCTTGGACTGCAAGGAGATCCAACCAGTCCATTCTGAAGGAGATCAGCCCTGGCATTTCTTTGGAAGAACTGATGCTAAAGCTGAAACTCCAGTACTTTGGCCACCTCATGCGAAGAGTTGACTCATTGGAAAAGACTCTGATGCTGGGAAGGATTGGGGGGAGGAGGAAAAGGGGCCGACAGAGGATGAGATGGCTGGATGGCATCACGGACTTGATGGACGTGAGTCTGCGTGAACTCCGGGAGTTGGTGATGGGCAGGGAGGCCTGGCGTGCAGCGATTCATGGGGTCACAAAGAGTCGGACACGACTGGGCGACTGAACTGAACTGAACTGAACTGAAGGGCCTAAGTAATAGGATCTGAGAGTCAGAGAGAAAAGGTGAAGCTGGACATTTCTCCATCGGGACAGTGTTCCTCCACCCTCTGCACTGAGGAATAACTCTGCACTCCAGGAATTAAAGTCCACAGACTTAGAAAAGCCAACAAGGGCCCTTGACATGCTGATGTGAGTTGAGAGCTGATGTGGAATAGGAAGTAGCTGTGACTCTGCCTGCCTCTTGTTGCTGCTGTTGCTTAGGGACAGGTAAAAATATTATGACACTGTCTCTGAGCTTCTTGGGAACCCCAGGGGAGAGAGGGTGACCTGATTACCAGCCTGCTCATACAGCCTCAGTTTTCACAGGTGTCACTGTTGTTTCATGGGGTGAGAGCCCCCTTTCACTCTCAAAAGTGTCCAGGTATGGATAGTATATTACAGAGTGACTACACCAAAAGGCAAATTGCCTTACTGAAAGGGTTTAAGGAATGTTTGAGATGTGAAGATTTGTTATGTTTGAGAATCTCATAAGGAATTGAATATTTTAAAAGATCTATTGAAAGTACAGTGCTCCTGGTGATTGGAAGGTATAAGTTGGATATTGGAGATTAGGAAAATTATTATAATCATGACCCATAAACAGCCAAGTGAAATGTAGAAATTCTAAATGATAAATGCTATAGATATTCAGAGAGAGAGAAATTCAGTGTGGAAACTCACCTTTAAAAGGAAGGTTATATACAAATTGGGGCAAAGCCTTAATTGTTCAGGCACACTTGCAAGGAATAATGGGAAGAGGGTCAATTAGGAAAGGAATATCTCTAGGTATAGAATGGAAGATGATACTTGAAACTTAATCTCTCAGAACCTACTGCTTAGTCTAGCTTAGTCACAGGACCCTTGAAAATGGGGAAAATCAAGAACTGATTTCAAGTGGTATATGCTTTTTTCATCTCTAGTTCATTCCATTCAGTACTGAGTAGAAGAGTCTTCCACTGAGTTACCTATGAGTACTCTGAACTTAGAATACTATGCTTCATTTACTGGTTCCCAAATCTAAAACCTCTAATTTTCAAAATATATGAACACTGGTTTTTGACCCTTTCTAATTTTCGAATCATCACAGACATTTAATTCTAATATAAGGCTGAATAAATAAATAGAAAGTGAAAGTCACTCAGTAGTGTCCGACTCTTTGCCACCCCATGGACTATACAGCCCATGGAATTCTCCAGGCCAGAATACTGGAGTGGGTAGCCTTTCCTTCTCCAGGGGATCTTCCCAAACCAGGGATCTAGCCCAGGTCTCCCACACTGCAGGCAGATTGTTTGCCAACTGAGCTATCAGGGAAACAGACATTAAGATTATTTATTAACTATTATTTTGCCAAATTTTCATTATGGTAGAGCTGAATTATCCTAAGCTGATCAGAGTACTGATTGGTTTTATTATATTTTGATTTATAGAGTACTGATTGGTTTTATTATATTTTTATTTATTAATAAAATAAAAAAATAATTGCTTAAGAAATGCAGGTGCTCTTGACGACAAAAGCTTTCATACTCTGTGGTCCATGATGTAATAAAGGGGATTGGTATCAGCTATGTAGAGACAGATAGATCTAGGTTTTCATCATAGCTTCAGTTCTGTTCTCTGTGTGGTCTTTGATAGTCATTCAATATCTCTTCACCTGATTTCTCTTTCTGAACAAATTATATATAAGAAATAAATCACATATGTTTATAACAACTAGCACTGTGATAGCATGTAATAGCCACTCAACAAGTGGGTTGGAACACATTCCCTTTATCCTGGTCAATATGAATCCAAATGAATAAATTTGAATTTTTTAAATTTTTGTTATGCTATGTTAATTTAACAGAAAAGAAAACAAAGACATAATGTTTCATAACTTTATGTTTCAGTCTCAGCTTTTTAAATATCACCAAGTGCCTTGAGCTAGATGAATGTCACTGAAGTGTAATGCTCTAATTGATGCATTTAGAGATTTCTGTACCAGGCACATTATATACTACTAATACCTGCAAAAACATTCAGATAGACACCAATGGATTTTTGCATTTGTAAGAACTTTAAAATATTAGACTATTTAATAGCTCTTATCAAGACTAATTATTTATTTATATTGTGAATATGGGCATGGGAAACATACTCTTTTAATAAAGACAATAAGAAATAAATGTTTCAATGCTAACTACTTATCTTGGAAAAGGCAGTCAGAGTGAAGACTGAAATGAAAGTGTGCCTTATGATACAGTTGATCCACCTTCGGAAGCAGGCCCATTTGCTGTTGGAATCAAGCAACGTTTTAAAATAAACCCTACCTTGAACTGTGAATCAGTTTACAATTTAGAAAGCTTATTTCTTCTTGATCCTCTTCACAATCCTTTCGGTTGGAAAACTTATTTTAATAATAATAGTCCCCATTATATGGGTGAATAAAGTAACTCAAATAGTCTGCACATTGGAAAAAACCTTGATTCTGGGAAAGATTAAAGGCAAAAGAAGAAAGAGGTGACAGAGGATGAAGTGGTTAGATAGCATCACCGACTCAATGGACTTGACTTGAGCAAACTCTGGGAGAGAGTGGAAGAAGAGGAGCCTGGCATGCTGCAGTCCCTGGGGTCAGAAAGAGTGGGACATGACTTAGTTACTGAACAACAACAAAAGTAACAAAGATAAACAAGTCAAATTATGTTTATTCCATGTATAATTTATGTGGCTCTAAAACCCTAGTTGACACATAATAATCACAGTACTGTTCTGAGACTTCTTTTAACTGGATGATATATATATATCCAGTATATGATCAACGCATGTTTTCTCCCTCCCAGCATAAAGAAATGATGGATATCAAACATCAAGGATAGGTTTGAAGGAGTCACAATTTAAACAAGTCATTATCCTGAAACTCTTCAAATAGATGCTATGATGTTCAGTTCAGTTCAGTCACTCAGTCGTGTCCGACTCTTTGCGACCCCATGAATCGCAGCATGCCAGGCCTCCCTGTCCATCACCAAGTCCCGGAGTTCACTCAGAATCACGTCCATTGAGTCAGTGATGCCATCCAGCCATCTCATCCTCTGTCATCCCCTTCTCCTCCTGCCCCTAATCCCTCCCAGCATCAGAGTATTTTCCAATGAGTCAATTCTTCACATGAGGTGGCCAAAGTACTGGAGTTTCAGCTTCAGCATCATTCCTTCCAAAGAAATCCCAGGGCTGATCTCCTTCAGAATGGACTGGTTGGATCTCCTTGCAGTCCAAGGGATGCTCAAGAGTCTTCTCCAACACCACAGTTCAAAAGCATCAATTCTTCTGCGCTCAGCCTTCTTGACGGTCCAACTCTCACATCCATACATGACCACAGGAAAAACCATAGCCTTCACTAGATGGACCTTAGTGGGCAAAGTAATGTCTCTGCTTTTGAATATACTATCTAGGTTGGTCTTAACTTTTCTTCCAAGGAGTAAGCGTCTTTTAATTTCATGGCTGCAATCACCCTCTGCAGTGATTTTGGAGCCCCAAAAAATAGTCTGACACTGTTTCCACTGTTTCCCCATCTATTTCCCTTATCCCGTGTGTAATGACAAGCCTGTATGTTGTAACAGAATCATCGTATCTTTCTATTTAAATGAAATGCTTTTATGAAAGAGGCCTGCTAAGTGTCAGTTGCATATGTGACAACACTGTATCTTTTTAGGAGTGTCTTTACATTGAACTTAAATAACTCTTGGGTATAGCTAAGAGAGAACTGAATTTAGAAAGAAGGCTCTAGTCCCTAATACTGAATCTATCAGCAACTTAATTTGTGTGATAGGTGACAAATTCCAACTCTGCAGTACTCAGCTTTTGCCTCTATGTGCTCACCTTTGCATTAGTAAAAACCTAATTAAAATATTTTGTTTAGTCTAATGAGTCGTGTGGACAAAATAGTCCAGAAGGACAGAGGAGCTCTAACCAGGACTCCTGAGAGAAAGGTTGAATAGAGAGGATAAAATAGCTGATAAGATTGGAATAGTGTTCATATAGCTACCAATTTTGTAGTCGTTATACTTATCTATTTAATTTTGTTACACTTTTTTAGCAAGCCTAGGATTTTCTTTGACCTCCTAGGTAATTAGACAATATGATTACAATTACTTCCCTGCTCTTAAATCATTCTTCATAGTTGGGTAAATCAGTTCTTTTATCATGAACTCAAATTGTCAATCTGAAATAAGAATAATGATACTAAACACCGAGGACTATTTTATGTTTGTATCGTACAGTTCCTACAACTATGTCTATCACAAAGCAAATCATCAATAATTTCCTTTGTGGATAGAATAATCAATGAGTCAATGTATGAATTAATTAATTAATTGATGAAGAGATGAATAAATCTATGTCACCCTTACCACCTTCACGGCAGGGTTGTGAAGATAATAAAATATAACCTCTGGCAAAATTTACCCTAAATTAGAAAGTGTAAGAACCATGTGAGATATTTCAATACTTGACTAGATCTAAATACTCAGATGGGGTTGAATATATCTCTTACTCTGATAGAAGACCTAACCTTGTGCCTGACACATAGACTCTATAAGGCCTCCTTATTTTCCTAATTTTCATCTAACATTCAAGGGCTTTCATTCAAGTCACACGGCTCTATCTCCTTTCTGAACTCTTAGGGAATATGTTTGCCCAATGCCATTTAGTATCAAATTACCTTTTGTTTCAGGCTATGAGTGTGTCCTTGGAAAATTCCATAAATGCATAACTCAAATAGCTTTCCAGTCGAAGCTCTTAGATGATTTAATTTATATTATTTTGAACATAAGTTTTCATTGTATGTCAAGATTGTATATTGTCACCTTGCTTATTTAACTTATATGCAGAGTATTATCATGTGAAATGCCAGGCTGGATGAAGTACAAGCCAGAATCAAAACTGCCCAGAAAAGTATCAATAACTTCAGATACACAGATGACACCACCCTTATGGCAGAAAGCAAAGAACTAAAGAGCTTCTTGATGAATGTGAAAGAGAAGAGTGAAAGAGTTGTCTTAAAACTCAACACTCAGAAAACTAAGATCGCAGTATCTGGTCCCATCACTTCATGGCAACTAGATGAGGAAGCAATGGAAATAGTGACAGACTTTTTGGGGGGTGGCTGAAAAATCACTTAGATGGTGACTGCAGCCATGAAATTAAAACATCCTTGCTCTTTGGAAGAAAAGCTATGACCAACCTAGACAGTATATTAAAAAACAGAGACATTACTTTGCCACCAAAAGTCCATCAAGTTAAAGCTATAGTATTTCCAGTAGTCATGTATGGGTGTGAGAGTTGGACTATAAAGCAAGCTGAGTGCCAAAGAATTAATGTCTTTGAATTGTGGTGTTGGAGAAGACTCTTGAGAGTCCCCTGGACTGCAAGCAGAGCCAACCAGTACACCCTAAAGGAAATCAGTCCACATTGGAAGGATGCTAAAACTCCAATATTTTGGCCACCTGATGTGAAGAAGTGACTCATTGGGAAAGAACTTGATGGTGGGTAAGATTGAAGGCAGGAAGAGAAGAGGACAACAGAGAATGAGGTGGTTAGATGGCATCATCACCTCAATGGACATGAGTTTGAGTAAGCTCCAGGAGTTGGTGATGGACAGGGAGGCCTGGTGTCTGCAGTCTATGGGGTCATGAAGAGTCAGACATGACTGAGTGAGTGAGCTGAACTGAACTGAACTGTTATTGCTCCACTCCTTTAATACAGGACAGAAAGGCTGGGAGCAAAGATTTGGTGTGATGGACAAGAAGTAAGGCCTGTCTTGGAGTAAGAGACACTCAGGTTGAAACTTGGTTCAGCCATGTTCTACCCATATGACCTTGGACAAAGTATATTGTCCAAGTATATTTTACTTCTGTTTCATTCCCATTTCTAAATAACCAAGGTGTGATACATAGTCATGGAGTTCTGAATATTAACTGAGAATATTTTTATAGCATCTAGTATATGCTAGACAACTGAAATATGTTTTTTCCCTTTTCTTATCACTTGTTTAACTACTTCTAAAAATCTCATTTGTTTTCCTGTGATGCAACTATTTAAATAATACTATATAGTGGACAGTGTGTTAGATGCTATATAAGATTCAGTGATGAATTAGAAAAAGAGTCTCTCAATGGTCCTCAGAATTAAGTTGGAGATGATATAACTAATTTAGTATAATGTAAGGCATAAAAATAAATGATAGAGGTGTAATGTCCCTGTTGTGAAAATGTAGAAAAAATTAATTATGCCTAGGGTAATTAGGAGTTTTTCATGGACAATATCACATTTAAATTTGCCTTTAGGGAGACTGAACATAATTTTGACAGAATGAGTGAAAAGGAACATTTACGACTGAGGCAGAGCATAAAACGTATGAAAGTTACAAATACTGTCAGGAAATTGTGAATGGTTTAATTTGGCTGGGATATAGAGATTCATAAAAAAATATTGTAGAAGATGGGGACAATCTGTAATGTGGGAAAAAGTCATGGAAAAACTGGAACACTATTTTTGAAAATTTATGCTTACAGTTACTTCTCTATGTATAAATTTATACTACTCTACCCAACAAATCTATACACTGACAAGATCCAAGTTCTCTAAGGCAGTGCACTCCAGGTTCACAGAGGTTTTGCGGTTTCCAGATTTGAAACCCTTCTTTTTCCATGTCCATAAAACCACTGGTGTTACACGTACAATGCAGCAGTATTTCTCTCTCAGATAAATCTTCTGTATCTTAATATTTTTATTACAAAAGGGACCACTGGACATAATAATCCCATGTTAAGGCCATTATGCTGTTTTGTTTGATGTTGATAGCTTCTCTTTAGAATATCATGTCTTTTCTCTTATAGTCATTATAGAGGATCACCCAACTTAATACCAGGGGGATAACATTTCTAACTGGACTCCTGGTGTTCTTTCATGGATTAAAAAAGAAAAAAATTAATCATATTGAAATTACTTGTGAATTCTCGGATAGGTCTTTTATTTGTGATTTACTCAGATTATGTGTCAATGGGGACATAATTAGCTATGTAGTTAATTATTTTCAGGAACCTGGATGCTTCTGGTTATGTCTGGATCCCAGAACAGGCTCATACCCCAATATTCAGGTTTCTGGGTAGTGTGGGCTATAATTATATTGCATTTCTGATCCATAGATCTTTGCTTTGAGTTCCCCATGTGGGACAGAGTTGAATGATATTGTTAATTTTCCATGTTTTTATGGGGCCATATAGTTAAATCCATGCGCTAGATGAGGTTAAGGATGGGTTGGAATTGATTATTATGAAAATTGGCCAGAAGTTCTTTATTTCACTCCTGTAAAACAGATATATTTAAAAAGTAATAAGAAAGTAGAAAATAATTACATTCTATTACAAAGTCAATGTCTTTTATCTGATGTGATTTATCAGTTCAGTTCAGTTGAGTCACTCAGTCATGTCTGACTCTTTGTGATGCCATGAACTGCAACAAGCCAGGCTTCCCTGTCCATCACCAACTCCCTGAGCTTACTCAAACCCAGGTCCATTGAGTTGGTGATGCCATCCAACCTTCTCATCCTCTGTTGTCCCCTTCTCCTCCTGCCTTCAGTCTTTCCTAACATCAGGGTCTTTTCCAGTGAGTCAGTTCTTCACATCAGGTGGCCAAAGTAGAACACCATTTGTGAGTATAATAGTATATAATAAGTCTAGAAAGGTCAGGAACATCATTTTGGTAGTAGAATGAAATACAAATTCATTGTATGGGGGAGCTTGTCTCTCGGTGAACAGTTTTTATATCCTCATGCATAATATCAAAGTGAATATTTTCCAAAGGTAACTATGTTTGCAAATTACCATGTGTATTTATCTAAACCTCTTAACTAACAAAGAGAAACCTAAGGCAGTGGGTTAAGAGCAGAAAAGCAGACTATTGTGCATACTGAAAGTCAAGCAGACAGTTCTAGGAAGGTTTTAGTTCGAATTTAAGTACAAAGATAAAATGACATACCTGTGCACATATAATAGCAACCAGAGCAAAGCAAAAACAGCAGAGTCTAAGAGATTAAGGTGTTGCCGCATTTACTTCCTATAGAACATACTTGGCTTTAGACAATACATAGAGATATATGGGAAGAATATCAAGATATTCCAGATGTTACAATGGTATCTTACAGGAACCGGGGGAATACACACTAAGTAACTGAAAAGGTTTCACTCTGAATACTTGATTTAGGAGTTATAAAGAGTATATATATTTGCTTGGAACCTATTTATGTATTAGGTGTTGTATTAGGCGAAATTAGAGTAAATGCTTCCACAATGATAAGACGGGTCTTGCCTCAGCAAGATGGAAGGCAAGAAATTCGTTGCTCAGTTGTGTCTGACTCTTTGTGACCTCATGGGCTATAGCCCGCCAGGTTGCTCTGTCCTTGGGATTCTCCAGGCAAGAATACTGGATTGGGTAGCCTCTCTCTTTTCCAAGGGATCTTCTCAACCCAGGGATCGAACCCGGGTCTCCCACATTTCAGTTAGATTCTTGACTGTGTGAGCCACCAGAGAAGCCCACAGGGTAAATGCTTCCACAGTGATAACATGGGTCTTGCCTCAACAAGGTGGAAAGCAGGTAATTATAGCAGTATTCTTCCACAGTTTCATATACCTCCAAAGAAAGCATCATGTTCCAGACGTTCAAAGTGTTACCCACTTGGGGAAATAGGTTCAACATATGAAGGGGAAAAATAGAGATGGGCAAGGAGAGGAGAGAACCTGATCTTGTTACAAGGCAGTATATAACAAATATTACCTAGATACTATATAGGCTGATATATTCGGTCATATGACAGTACTGGGGATCTTTAAGTCATAATCATTAATGATGGAATGTTTGAGCAAAGCACAAAGAATACAGCAATGATAATTCAAGGGTGATGAAAAATTTGAGTAGATGAGCCAACATTGCTTTCTAAAATGAAATCAAGAGGAACTCTGTCAAAGAGCACCAGCAATGGACAAGTCTAAATCAGAACTGACAGGTTGAGGACAAATGCCTACAGTCAGGGATCCAGAATGTATAGGTTGGCCAAAAGATGTAATGGAAAAATCCTAATGAAGTTTTTGGCTAACCCTATATGTTAATATAGTATGGTGTGTATAGATTAATAAACAATAACACTTGTTTATTGACACTGTTTTATATGCTGGGAAGATAGTAGTGTAAAAAAAATAAAAGAAGAGAGAGACAAATCCCGTCTCATAATGTACAAAAAATATTAGATAATTTTAAGTGCTAAAGAGAAATGCAAAGTAGTCAAAGTAAGGTGAGGGGAGGTGGGTCCCCTGTTTGAGTGTGGTAGATTTTACATCTTCAGAGCATTTAAGGAAAGAACTGAAGGAGGTAAGAAAGCTATATAAATATCTCAGGAAACATTTTAATTAGAGGGAACAGGAAGAACAAATTCTTCAAACTGAGTCAGCCTGTTGTTTTTGCTCACCGAGGAGTTTGATGTGGTCATAACAGAATGAGCAGGGAGAAGGGCTAAGGAAATAAAGCCTGAGGGTAAAAGCAGGGGAAGCAGATGAATCTAGTTCCTGTTAGACATCTGGCTGTAACTCTGAGCAAGCTGAGAAATCGCTAGAGTGTGTCTAGCCAAGACTTGACATGACCTGACAGGAGAGCTCAAGCCAATGTGCTTAAAACAGACCACTAGGAGCAGAGACAAAGGTGATCTGGCAGATTATGACAATAATTCAGGTAAGAGAAATGGTTGCCTGGAACTGGATGTTAACAGCAGAAATGGGAAGAAGTGGTCACATTCATAATAGCACTAAATATATTAGAGCAGGCTTCCCTGGTGGTCAGATGGTAAAGAATCCACCTTCAGTGCGGGAGACCTGGGTTCGATCCCTGCATTGGGAAGATCCCCTGGAGGAGGACATGGCAACCCACTCCAGTATTCCTGACTGGAGAATCCCCATGGACAGAGGAGTCTGGCAGGCTAGAGTGCATGGGATCGCAGAGTCGGACATGACTGGACGACTAAGCACAGCACACGGTCCAGCAGGATCTGAGAGGACTGGTGAAATAATCTGCTATACACCATAATGGAAATAAAGGGACCAAAAGCGAGTCTATGATTTGGAACCTGAATAACTTAAAGAATGAAGTGCTTGTTGACTTGGATGAGATGTAAAGGGGTGGAGGAGGACAGCTGGGTTTGAAACAGAATTTTGCTGTAGGCGTGTTAAAAGTAAAATGTCTATTGGTATCTAAGCGTAGCTGGTGCATAGGTAGTAGGCCATGACATAAGACACCAGTGAAATCTGTCTGTCAAGCAAAGTTGAGTTATTTTAAACAATACTGTCAGAAGTGAGAATAGCACTTGGGCGAGGTCTTGCTACTCTCTCAACTGGGGACATTAGGAAGGGCATTCATACAGCCTTGAAGTCTTGACTTGAATGGTATAAGGTGGGTATTTTAATAGAGCTATTGGCTGGGAATGGGCCAAGTTAAATTTTTTTTTTTTTGGTTTTGAGATTTTTATCAAATAGTACTAATCTTGTGATATTTTGGTTGGCACCACAGTTTGGTATAGTGGGTTATCAGTGGAATAATTGCACACTTTGTGAAATTATTTATTCAGTTTGGTTGCATTTCAACTGTACACAAAACTATAATGCCCAGCTTTATTAAGGTCTTGTCTGACTCTTTGTGACCCATAGACTGTAGCTGTGTCCAATTCTTTGCAACCCCATGACTGTCACCTGCCTGGCTCCTCTGTCCATGGCAATTCTCCAGGCAAGGATATTGGAGTGGGTTCCCATGCCTTCCTCCAGGGGATCTTCCCAACCCAGGGATCTCAAACCCAGGTCTCACACATTGCAGGCAGATTCTTTATCAGCTGAGTTCCCAGGGAAGCCCTATTAAGGTCTTACTGACATACAAAAATTGTCTATATTTAAAGTATATAACTTGATGTTTTGAAATATATATACATTGTGAAATGATTACCACAGTAATGTTAATTAACATATCCATCTTCTCATATATTAGCATTTCTGTGTGTGTATGTGTGTGTGTTATATATGTGTATAATGAGAAGATTTAAGATCTTAAGTTTAGCAAATTTCCATTATACAATATATATTGTGAATTGTCATCACCATGCTACACATTAAATCTCCAGAATTTAATTCGTCTCCTGTAACTGAAACTTTGTACCCTTTGACCAAAAATGTAGTGTCATAACCTCCTCAAGCTCAAGACAGCCACTATCTTACTGTCTGCTTTTATGAATCTGAGTATTTTAGATCCAACATATAAGTGAGATCATAGAATATTTCTCTTTCTATGTTCTGTTTATTTCCTTTAGCATAATATCATCCAGCTCCATCCATGTGTGGTAAATGGCAGGATTTCCTTAAAAAAAACCTGATAGTTTTCTTTATTGTATATACATCTCTTACATGCTGTAAGTCATTCATCTGTTAAATAAAATTTAGGTTGTTTTCATATTTTGTCTATAGTAAATGACGCTGCCATAAACATGGGAGTACAGATAGCCCTTCAAGATTCTGATCTCCATTCCTTTGGATATATGCCTGCGAATGAGATCTCTAGATAAGACAGTAGTTTATTTTTAATTTTTGAGCAACCTCCATACTCATTTACCACAATAACTGTATTAATTGACTTTTTCTCTGACAGTGTATAAGCATTGTCCTTTCTGCACATCGCCACCAACACTTTTTACATTTTGTCTTTTTGACAGCAGATATCTAACAGATGTGAGGTGATAGCTCATTGTACTTTTGATCTGCATTTCCCTGATAGAAGGGGCAGGGAAAGAGCTGTGTACTTAAAACAGTTTTAAATGTTAATAAGAGTCTTTAGCTTGAGTTTGTCACTTGAAACAGTCCTTTGGTGACTAAATGTTGACTTAACATCTCTTTATAATTGAGACACCTAGATCTAAGAATAAGCATAATGAGTTCCCAAACTGAATAAGATAATAATGATGGAAATGGCAACCCACCCCAGTGTTCTTGCCTGGGAAATCCATGGACCAAAGAGCTTGGTGGGCTACAGTCTGTGGGGCTGCGAAAGAGTCACGACTTGGCAACGAAATAACCTCAGTCCCTGGAAGGTCCTTTCCACTGAAGCTCCAGGCTAATCTTTATCTGAGGCCTTTTAGCAAAGATGAAATCTCTGGGTTTCAAACCGTGAAGAATTGACTTTGTTTATTTGTTCTTTTGGTTTTTTTTTTTTTTTAAATAAAATGTTGAGAAAAAAAACTGTATGTCTTGGTAATAAGACTGAGTGCACCGAGAGGGTCCTCTGTAACGATAACATGTTATCCTGTAATAAGGGAGTGTCCGGGAATGGTTGAAGTACTTCAAGAGAGTGGAAATGCTTAGTTCACAAGAAAAGAGTAGATGGACTTCCAATAGAATTGATGCTACGGTCATTAAAGTCAACGTGAACTTTAGGCCGAGGAAGTTCAAGAGTTTTTGAAAGTTTGACTCATATTTTTGTGCATCTTCAGGTGAAATTCACCCAACAAAAGTCTCCATTTTAAAAAGAACAGTTCAGCAGTTTCAACATGTTGACAGTGTTGTAGAAACATCACCTCTGTCTAGCTTCAAAGTGTTTTCACCACTTCCAACATAAACCTTATATCTATTAAGCATTAAGCTATCACTTCTCCTTTCCCCTTTCCTCAGCCCTTGGCAACCACTAATAGGCCTTCTATCTCTATCGGTTCATCTAGTCTATATATTTCGTATAAATGGAATCATATTTATATGACTTTTATGTCTTGCTTCTTTCACTTTGCATAATTTTATTGAGGTTCATTCACATGATAATAGGAATCAGAATATAATTTCTTTTGTAGTTGAATAATTTTCATTGTAAGGACATACATACCACATTTGGTTATCCATTCATCCATAGATGGACACTGGATTGTTTTTACTTTTTGCCTATTGAAAATAATGATTGAACATTCATATAAAAAGCACTATATGAATACCTGTTTGCAGTTCTTTTGGGTGTATGCTTATTAACATAAGCTTGATAATTTTTTTTCTTAAAAACAACCTTAGTAAAATGAGTGGTTCCATCTTTAGATAGCTTGGGCCTAGGTAAGAAAAGAAAGTTAGGCAATTATTTTTCTTTGCTGTACTATGAAAGCTGTGGATTTCTAACAAAGAAAAGCCTTCCTCTATCTTAAGAATATACACTATAACCTAAACAAATCTTTGGCCTATCTGGGGAAATAATATAAAATCCTTTGATTGTAAGCAATCAAACATCATCAAGATTTCAGCTCCAGTCTCTGCCTCATATTTAAAGCTCTGCCAGCTTTGTATTACAGGCAGGTAGAATATGTGCTGGAAAAGGCAATGGCATCCCACTCCAGTACTCTTGCCTGGCAAATCCCACGGACAGAGGAGCCTGGTGGGCTGCAGTCCATAGGGTCAATAGGAGTCAGACAAGACTGAGTGACTTCACTTTCACTTTTCACTTTCATGCACTGGAGAGGGAAATGGCAACACACTCCAGTGTTCTTGCCTGGAGAATCCCAGGGACGCGGGAGCCTGGTGGGCTGCCGTCTCTGGGGTCGCACACAGTTGGACACAACTGAAGTGACTTAGCAGCAGCAGCAGAATATGTGCTGGGGCTTCCCAGGTGGTGCTGGTGGTAAAGAAGCCACCTGCCAATGCAGGAGGCATAGGAAATGTCGGTTTGATCTCTGTGGGTCGGGAAGATCCCCTGGAGGAGGGCACAGCACCCCACTCCAGTATTCTTGCCTAGAGATCCATGGAGAGAAGAACTTGTTTGGCTCCAGTCCATGGGGTTGCAAAAAGTTGGACATGACTTAGCAATTAAACAACAACAACAAATATTTATATTGAAATATTGTACTTATACATAACTGACCTAGGAAAATTGAATTTCTCTACTGATTTGTCAGACATTTATTTCCTGTAAGTTGGTAAATAAAAAGAGCTGTCACAATAATTTTTAGTAAGTAAAAATTCAGAGAATGATAGAGAAACTATTCATATTGTCCCTTTTTTTTATAAGTAAGTAGGAAATCTTTGTCCTACCAAAGAAAGTTTAGATATAAAAGATATCTTAACCATTTTATTATTCTGCATTTGCCATTAGAAACAACTTGTCGGAGAAAATGCATGCCAGTAATATCCAAAGGCAAAATACAGTTATAGGGAATATTTTAAAAATATATAGCATTTCAAATCGTGGTCATTAGGAACTTTTAACTTTTTTCAAAACTAAACATTTTTGTTGTTAGAATGATATAAGATTATGCCAAAAGACATATAACATGGTGTGTGATATTTCTGCAATCCAAGCAGAGATTAATTTAATCATTATGCAGAAACAGTCTAATTTTACTTCATATGGAGATTGTCCGTTTAACAATATACAATAAGACATTCATCAGCTTATTTTTATTTACATATAATCAGACTGTTTTGGACTGATTTGTGCCCCTCCAAATTTCTACAGTGGAACCCTAACCCCCAATGCAACTATATTTGGAATAAGAAAGTAATGAAGGTTAAATGAGTTCATAAAGGTGGATCCCTAATCTAAAAGGATTACAGTCCTTGAAGAGACATCCAGAGAGCTTTGCTTTCTCTTTCCACCATGAAATCATCATGAAGGTTCAGCAAAAAGACAGCCATCTCCAAGTTGGACAGAGAGCTCTCATTAGAAACAGAATTCTTCTGGAACTTTCATTTTAGGTTTTCTAGCCTCCAGAACTGAGAGAAAATAAATTTCCCTTATTGAAGCCACCCTGTCTATGGTATTTGTTATGGCAGCCCAAGAACATCCATATACGCACATCTAAATGGCAGAAGTTGTAGCATATATATACAATGGAATGTTACTCGGCCATAAGAAGGAACACCTTTGAGCCAGTTTTAGGAACCTAGAGCCTAGTGTACAGAGTGAACTGAATCAGAAAGAGAACATACATGTATTAATGCATATACATGGAATCTAGAAAGATGGTACCGATGAACCTGTTTGCAGGGCAGCAATGGAGTCCTTGACATAGAGAACAGGCTTGTGGACATAGTGCAGGAAGGAGAGGGAGGGGCAAATTGAAAGAGTAACATCGAAACATATACATTACTATATGCAAAGTAGAGAGCCAGTGGGAATTTGCTGTATGTTGCAGGGAGCGCAAACCCGGTGCTCTGTGACAACCTAGAGGGGTGGGATTGTGTGGGAGGCAGATTCAAGAGGGAGGGGACGCGTATATACACCATGGCTGATTCATGCTGATGTATGGCAGAAACTAACACAATATCGTTAAGCAATTATCCTCCAATTAAAAAAATAAAAACCTTCTTAACTTTAGAGTGAAAACAAAATTAATTTCATCACATATGTAATACAACAACACATATATTTAATATCAGTTCAGTTCAGTTGCTCAGTCGTGTCCAACTCTTTGAGACCCCCATGAATTGCAGCATGCCAGGCCTCCCTGTCCATCACCAATTCCTGGAGTTATCTCAGACTCACGTCCAATTTACCATCTTAATGAACCATAAACAAACAGGCAGTTTTTATTCACTATCTTATAGTTTTGGTAACTATTCAAAAGTTTTTTCTAAACTAAATCAGTCGAATTGGTTCATAGATTATTTCATTGTCAGGAAAATAACATAAAATATGATTTATAAAGTAATACATAAATCAAATTTTAAAATATTCTTGGAATAGCTTCCAAAGCTCTAAGTATTTAACTTCTTGTCCAATAACTAGGAAAATAATGGTCATTATTCAAACTCATAGTTAAGTGTTTTCTTCCCAGTTACCATTTGGGATATAAAATTATCACTCTAAAATGTACATTTTCTTCCTTCTGCAGAGAAAGGAGAAGGCTGACTTTTAAAAAAGCCATCTTAACACAGATACCCCCCAAAAAGAGTTTTTTCTAGAACTTATTTAATTGTAACTCAGTTCCTTGATTATGCCATTAAATTATTCAGTCAATAAATTGGTACTTATTAATCCCTGGAGGGGCTTCCTTTGTGGCTCAGGTGGTAAAGAATCTGCCTGCAATGTGGGGGACCTGGGTTCGATCCCTGGGTTGGGAAGATCCCCTGAGAAAGGAAAGGCTACCCACTCCAGTATTCTGGCCTGGAATTCATGGAGAATTCCATGGACTGTATAGTCCATGGGGTTGCAAAGAGTCAGACACGACTGAGAGACTTTCACTTTTTCTTTCAATCCCTGGGGCATGGAGCTGAAAGAGGGAAATCTCATGTATTATGCAAAGTCATCTTTCTTTTTGGAAGATAGGACAATGAATCTCTTCATGAGATTTTTCTCCATTTTCTAATTTTCCTTTTTATTTTCCTTTTGTTCTCAAGTATGTCTAGAATGCATGCCTCCTTCATGTCAAAATTTTCCAAAACTGGCCACTGAAATTTCAAATTGTCCTCAAGGAAATGATGCCAGATACAAAAATATGAAAAAAAATTAAAACATGAAAGAAACAGGTGTTTGGACCAACGGGAATGCAGTTGACATAGCTTAAGGAGACCTCATGAGGACTGAATCTGTATCTTCAGAGGTGGGCGAGCGATCAGTTGTCACTAAGTGCCGGACTTCAGTGTCATGCCCTGTGTACTATATGACTTCTTGTTGTTGTTGTTATTGTTGTTTGGCTATGCCATATAGCCTACTGGATCTTAGTTCCCCAAACAGGGATGGAACACATGCCCCCTGCATTGGAAGTGCAGAGTCTTAGCCACTGGATTACCAGGGAAGTTCCTACCATATGACTTTTAAATTATAGATAAGAGAAGAATAAGAGAAGGCATGAAGGAATTCTTCCAATCACCATAGACCAGAAGTGGCTCACATCACTTATGCTTATAATTCCTTCCCAGGAAGTTGATGGCCCTGCCCTTATGCAAGCATCTTCTAATAGTTTTTGATTGAAGAGCTGCTTCTCAAAAATAAATAAATAAATAAAATCTGTACTTTATAGAAGAGAATATAGATTCTTTGGTGGACAGTTTGCCATCTCTACTAAGATCTACCCTTCTGGTCATCAAATTTCACCCTTCCTCCCAAGCACAGACTACAGTCATGACCTTTCTCTTTATGCTTGCATGCATTTTGGCTCAGTCATGTCCTCTTCTCTGTGACCATAAGGACTATATCCCACCAGGCTCCTCTGTCCATGGCATTCTCCAGGCAAGAACACTGAAGTGAGTTACCACGCCCTCCTTCAGGGGATCATCCCAATCCAGGAATCAAACCTGGGTCTCTTATGTCTCCTGCATTGGCAGAGGGTTCTTTAGCACTAGTGTTACCTTTTACAAAGGAGAGAATCTCAAATTACCTGCGGATACTTTACTCGTCTCATAGACTAAATCTCTGGTAATCAAAATACTCTACATAAGATCAAATCTAACTCCTCATTATTCTTAAAGCTATGAATGTTAAGACAAGTTGTTTATTCATTACCCAATGTGTAATACTGGAGAAGGAAATACTGAAGAAGGAAATACCAGAGAAAGAATACTCTGGTATTCTTACCTAGAGAATTCCATGGTCAGAAGAGCCTGTCACGCTACAGTCCATGGGGTCCCAAAGAGTCTGACACGACTGAGTAACTATCACTCACGCTCAATGTGTAATACAGAACACAAGGGCAGAATATGAAACTGAAAACCCTTTTTTGGAAATAAAAGAATAAGAGACATATAGTAGTCCCCATGCATGCTAAGTCACTTTAGTCGTGTCTGACTCTTTGCGACTCTATGGACCGGAGCCCACCAGGTTCCTCTGTCCATGGGTTTCTCCTGCCAAGAACACTGAAGTGGGTTGCTTGGGCTCCTCCAGGGGATTTCCTGACTCAGGGATAGAACCTGCACCACATCTCTAATATCTCTTGCATTTTCAGGCAGATTCTTTACCACTTGTGCTGCCTGGGAAGCCCATGGTGGTCCCTAGTCTATAGTCATAATGAGATCCTCCAGGGACAGCACTGTAAGGACCCCTGTCCTGTGGTTGGGAGGTTTCTGTCATTAGATGGTGATCTGTTCCTTGGGAGGAACTATTTTGCCTATTGTCCTTAATTGTTGCTAGGTTCACTGTCTGGAAATCTCTTCTTATATTTCATACATATCTGAAATTCTCACAACCTCCTCTATGACCATGAAAGTTCAAAGGGCCAAGGGTATTTTTAAAACTTCAAATCTGTGCTATGGTTCCTTTAGCAGTGTATTCCTTCAGATATTTAGAATATTTTCAACAATTTGTTTGTAGCCAATTCCATGGGCAAGTGATCACATCTAACATAGTTTCCTATATATGTTTCTTAAATCTGCTTTATCTCAGCTTTCTCATTGACATCCTATCTAGAAACCATCTCAAAGAGTAGACTTAAATGGGATATCACATTGTTAATGTGATATTTGTAACACAGCTGAAGTTCTCTGTTTAATTTGAGGAGATTTAGTGATTCTTTGATGCACAAAGTCTTTGACAACCTGATATCTTGCTATTTGCGAGCCCCAAAGCAGGAAACTTTTCCAATCTGTAAGGCTGTTAATCTCTACACTTTCTCTAATTCCTTTGATCTTTGCTTGAAAATCGTCCAATCTTTGCTTGAGTTCATTTCTTTTTAGAATACTCTGGATAGCCAATAGAGGCCACACACATTAAATTCTGACTCAATCT
This sequence comes from Aepyceros melampus, assembly GCA_006408695.1. Classification (NCBI taxonomy): domain Eukaryota; kingdom Metazoa; phylum Chordata; class Mammalia; order Artiodactyla; family Bovidae; genus Aepyceros; species Aepyceros melampus. The sequence goes on from SJXQ01005684.1 coordinate 115,442, forward strand.
AACAATTTTCCCTTGACCTATAGGACCTGCTTGCAAATTGTTTTACTGATTATTTTGTCACAGTAAAACAGAACCCTTTTTCTTTCCAAACTGCTTTGTTTGCCCGCTTGATGGCCACCGTTTAGCCAATAAGCCAATATCATGCAGCTTGTTGACCAGCGCCGCATCTCAAGTGACAGCCTAGTTAAGTAATGAAAGTGCTTCTATAATCTCCAAGTTTCAGGAGCTTAACACAATAATTTCTGTTTCCTCACTTATCTAATTTGAGTGCTCCTACCACTCCAATGTTCTTGCCTGGAGAATCCCAGGGACAGGGGAGCCTGGTGGGCGGCCGTCTATGGGGTCGCACAGAGTCGGACACGACTGAAGCGACTTAGCAGCAGAAGGCTATGGGACTCTGTGGTAGACAATCATTCAGTGATCCAGAATGATGAAAGTTGTAGTATCTTTCAGATAGTGAACCTTCTGAAGGTTGATAGTGACGTTGATATCAGGCTGACACAGAGAGAGATGAAATGCTGGGGTAGTTGTATCTGTTTCTTAAGTCTGTAGGCCTGGAAGTGACATAAATCATTTCCAATCACATTCTGCTGGCAAGTAATTATAATTTTCATTTAACCCTACCTTGATATAAGAGGACTGGGACCTGTAGTTCTTGTTTGGGCAATTAAATCCCAGAATATCTCTACATTACAGAAAAGAAGCATAAATTTTGGGAGTGAGTTAGCCATTTCTGCTCCAAGTGTTAATTTAATAACCAGGTTTATTGTTAGCTTAAGGTGCTAATTTATCCCATTTAATTCTCACAATAAACTTTAATGTAGACATAATAAATTTTACCTCCTCTGTTTAATCAAATGGAAGCTTAGAAATATTAAGTTATTAGCCATAGTGACTTGGAAAATATTGGGGTCAGAACTCTTAATAATGATTTAGTAATTTTAATGTTTTTTTTTTTCTTTTGTCCTTGATATCCTATGGAGAGTGGCAGTTACTATTATTTAAAAGTGTTGTTGTTGTTGTTGTTTTTAAGAAATATCTGTTAATTCTTGGTTAGCTGAAAAAATTCTTCAGAATTTCATAACCATGGCTATCATTCACTTATATTAATGAACGCCTACATTCTACCAGGTGCTGTATCAGTGTAACCTTAAGGGCAAAGGTTAGTAGATACAACTTTTCTTAAGATATAAAAACCTAGATATACAGTCTGAACAATTACAGCGAAGAAGGTCAGCTAGACCAATAATATTTAATTATATTTTCATGAATTTAATACAACTCTTGGGCTCACCTCAAGGAGCTAAGCTTTTCCACATTGAAATCTTATAGGTTAAGGATTCACTTAGATCCCCTTGAACAGCTGAGATAATCTATAACTTTTAAAAGTCATTATCAAAAACTTAAAGATAAATATAGAAATGTGAAAAATTAAGAGCCAATAATAGTCTATCATACAAGTATACCTGTGTATTACCTACCATATTGTTTCCAGTGCTCATGAGACCATCATATTTTACCCCAAGTCCAAAGAGCAGACAGACTGCATTTTAAATTCCCTCATTTCCTAGCATGAGATTATTTCCCAGAAATATGTTGACACTAATCAGCATGAAACTCACCCCCAAGAGTTCTGATCAATCATTTTGGCACCTTCACAGTTGTGTCTAAAATGGAGAGGGAGAGGGAGAATCCAGATTTACTCAGGCCCTCCCCTTTGGTTCTTGCCAGTCACAGAGACCACCATTTGCTTAAAGAATTGGATCTAGGCAAAATCTTGCCTTACAACTTCAATAAAACTCCCTGTACATATGGTATGGGGTCCATTCTGATAGTCTCACCAATACAACCACAGTTGAATGTTTTATATATATATATATATATATATATATAAAACAAACATTAATTTAAAGGAAATTATCAGCTTTCCCCAGAGAAGGCAGTGGCACCCCACTCCAGTACTCTTGCCTGGAAACTCCCATGGACGGAGGAGCCTGATGGGCTGCAGTCCATGGGGTCGCTAAGGGTAGGGCACAGCTGAGCGATTTTCACTTTCACTTTTCACTCTCATGCATTGGAGAAGGAAATGGCAACCCACTCCAGTGTTCTTGCCTGGACAATCCCAGGGACGGAGGAGCCTGATAGGCTGCTGTCTATTGGAGAAGGAAATGGCAACCCACTCCAGTGTTCTTGCCTGGACAATCCCAGGGACGGAAGAGCCTGATAGGCTGTGTCTATGGGGTCGCACAGAGTCAGACACGACTGAAGCGACTTAGCAGCAGCAGCAGCAGTTGCAGCAGCAGCAGCTTTACCAGCAATTTTCTCTTCCACTCACTCATCAACTCAGTCACTCACCACTGATATGGACCAAAATATCTCCCTGAAAGATTCATATTTAGAAGTCTAATCCCTACTGATGGTATTTGCAGACAAGACCTTTTGGGAGATGATTAGGTTTGAGTTTGGGTTTGGTAATGAGGATGAAGCCCTCATGATGAGATTGGTACCACTATAAAAGTATGCAAAGTGAATGGCTCCCTTTTTCTGCCATTTGAAGATGCACCAAGAATGCTTCTGTCTGTGAAAAGGGCCCTAGCCATAAACCAAATCTTTCAGCTCCTGGTCTTGAGCTTCATGGCTTTTAGAACTGTGAGAAATAAATGCCTGTTATCTAAACCACACAGTTTATGGTAATTTGTTACAACAGCCCAAAGTGAAAAAAGACAACCATAAACTGAAGGATCATTCTATGCAAGTTATCATGTGAAGTGTTTAACACAGAAAGATGGTCAAAACAAAATCACTGTCCACAGGATGCTTTCAGTCCACTGGAGAAGTAGGTGAATAAAGAATAATTACAGTACTAGAATGAATGTGTCTATAAGATAAGAGAAAGCAAAAGAGAAAGAGCACACAGACTTGCCAGGTTAATTTCTTAGCACACAAATAGCAGGAGAATGTTCCAGGGCAGGAAAGCAGCAATTATGGGGTCCACAAATGTGAAACAGAATGGCATTTAATAAAATAATCAAGCTCTAATATCTGTAGTATCACACAGTGGAAAGATTAAAAGACATGAGGTTGGTAAAACAGGCAGAGGACAAGACATAAAGCCATTTTAAGGAATTTTGACTTTAGATTGAAGACAACTGAGAGTACGTAAAAATTGTCAATCCCTCTTGCTTTGATACCTGTTAAAGCATGTTGGGAAAGTTTTTCTAAATCCAGGTTCAGCTCACATGTGAAGGACCCAACTTATATATAGAAAAGAAATCTATTAGGGATAAATGGTTTAATGAAATCTCTCATACATTCATGACCAAGACTCATGAGTATAGTATTTTTTAATAGAAAATCATTAATTCCATTGGCACCAGACCATTAATCATAATACATTCCTTTGTTAAATTCTTGTGTTTTTGAAAGTGTAATTTATAAGTCAAGTCTCACAATTGTTTGGTTCAGATTAACTGAGGCATTGATGAAAAATGCATTTCTCATATCTGCAGTTCACTAATAAGCTTAAATATGATGAGGAGACATCTGTCATAATTCAAATGGATTTCAGCCCTGGCTGGCTCACATTAAGCAAATAGCCATACAAAGGCAGATTTAATTTTTCCTCTCCTTGTATACCTAGAAACTGGCCTTTGGGAATCTATAAATGCTCAAATCTTATATAGCATGGATCCTTTGAGGTCAAGGGAAGACAAAGCAGAGGGAGGAAACATATTCAGCACAGAGAACCAGAGACCTCCAACAACTTATAGCTTTTTTTTTTGTTTTTTAACCTAAGCATAGTTGATATACAATCTTTTATAAGTGTGCAATATAGTGATTCATGATTTTAAAGGTTATTCTCCATTTGTAGTTATTATAAAATATTGACCTCATTTCCCATGTTGCACAGTACATCTTTCTAATGGTTTATACCTAACACTTTGTATCTGTTACTCTCCTGCCCCATTATTGATCCTCTGCTCCTCCCTCTCCCCACTGGTAACCACTAATTTATTCTCTCTGTGAATCTGCTGCTTTTCTGTTGTTTTCATTAGTTTGCTATTGTTTTTAGATTCCACATATAAGTGATGGGCTTCCCTGGTGGCTCAGATGGTCAAGAATCCACCTGCAATGTGGGAAACCTGGGCTTGATCACTGGGTTGGGAAAATCTCCTGGAGGAGGGCATGGCAACCCACTCCAGTATTCTTGCCTGGAGAATGTTACCTAACACTTTGTATCTGTTACTCTCCTGCCCCATTATTGATCCTCTGCTCCTCCCTCTCCCCACTGGTAACCACTAATTTATTCTCTCTGTGAATCTGCTGCTTTTCTGTTGTTTTCATTAGTTTGCTATTGTTTTTAGATTCCACATATAAGTGATGGGCTTCCCTGGTGGCTCAGATGGTCAAGAATCCACCTGCAATGTGGGAAACCTGGGCTTGATCACTGGGTTGGGAAAATCTCCTGGAGGAGGGCATGGCAACCCACTCCAGTATTCTTGCCTGGAGAATGCCCATGGGCAGAGGAGCCTGGCGGATTACAGTCCATGGGACCGAAAAGAGTTGGACACAACTAAGCGACTAAGCACAGCACATATAAGTGATATCATATGGAAATTTCTTTCTCTGTCTGATTTACTTCACTTAGCATGATACCCTCCACATCCACCCATGTTCCTGCAAGTGGAAATTTTCATTTAAAAAAAAATAACTGAGTAGCATTCCATTGTGGGGCTTCCCAGGTGGCCCATTGGTAAAGAATAGGCGTGCCAAGTGGGTGATGCAAGTTTGATCCCTGGATCCAAAAGGGCCTCTGGAGAATGAAATAGCAACCCCTTTCAGTAACCTTGCATGGGAAATCCCAAGGACAGAAAAGCCTGGCTAGCTACAGTCTGTGAGGTTAACATCACTAATTATCATGGAAACACAAAAAAGTTGGACACAATTTAGCCACTAAACAGCAGCAGCAGCAGCAATATTCCATTCTATTACAATGAAATGTTGGAATATCTATACACACACACACACACACGCACACACATCTTCTTAATCCATTTATCTCTTGATGGACCTAGGTTGCTTCCATATTTAGCAATTGAAAATAACGTGCTATGAACATTGAGGTGCATGTATCTTTTCAAATTAGCAATTTTTATTTTTTTAAGTAAACATCCAGGAATGGAATTGCTGGGTCATATGGTACTTCTAGTTTTAGTTCTCTGAGAAATCTCTAGACTGTTTTTCACAGTGGATATTCCAGTTCACACTCCCACCAGCAACATACAAGGTCTCTCTTTTCTCCACTCCTTGCTGACATGCTATTTGGGTCCTTTTGCTGATAGCCCTCCTGATAGGTGTCGTTTTGAGTCACATTTCTTTGATGGTTAGTGATGTTGAGAATCTTTTCACATGCCGTCTGCACATCTTCTTTGAAAAAATGCATGTTCAGGTCTTCTGCTTTATTTTTAAAACTGTGGTTTTGTTTCTCTGATGTTGAGTTGCATTAACTGTTTATATATGTTGGATATTAACCTCTAACAGGTCATGTCATTTGCAAGTATCTTCTCTCATTCAGCAGGTTGTCTTTTCATTTTCTCAATGGTTTCCTTTAGCATGCAAAAATGTTTAATCTTAATTAGGTCCCATTTGTTTATTTTTGCTTTTATTTCCTTTATCTTAGAAGACATATCCAAAAAATAGTCCTACGATTTATGTGAAAGGGGGTGTTCTGCCTATCTTTTCCTCTAGGAGTTTTATGGTTTCTAGTCATATAGTTGGCTTTTAACTTATTTTAAATTTATTTTTGTAAATAGGTGTTAAAATAGATGTGGTGTTAAAATCACAGGCCAATGTCACTGATGAATATAGATTCAAAAAGCCTCAACAAAATATTAGCAAACCCAATCCAACAATATGTTAAAAGGATCATATATCATAGTCAAGTAGGATTTATCCCAGGGATATAAAATTTTTTCAGTATCCACAAATAAATTGATATCATATACCACAGTAACAGACTGAATAACAAAAACCATATGGTCATCCTGATTTTGTCAAAATTCAAATTAATCCCAATTTTGTCAAAATTCAACATAAGTTTGTAATTAAAAACTCCAGAAAGTAGGCATAGGGAGAGTGTACCTCAACATAAGGAAGGCCAGGTATGACAAACCCACAGATAATATCAACTCAATGGTAAAAAGCTGAAAGCATTTCCTCTAAGATCAGGAATGAGACAAGGATACTTATTCTCATCACTTTCATGAAGCATAGTTTTGAAAGTCCAAGCTACAGTAATCAAACAAGAAAAAGAAATAAAAGTCACCCAAATTGGAAAGGAAAATGTAAAAGTGTCACTATTTGCAGATGACATGATATGATATATAGAAAACCCTAAAGACACCCCCAGAAAATTACTAAAGTTCACCACTGAATTTGGTAAAGTTACAGGATACGAAATGAAAATACAGAAATCTATGCTAAGAGTGAACTCTCAGAAAATAGGAATTAAAGAACAGTTCAATTTATCATCACATCAGAAAGAATAAAATACATGGAAGTAAACCTACCTAAAAAGGCAAAACTTCCCTCAGAAAACTAAGACACTGATGAAAGAAACTGAAGACAGTCATAAACAGATTGCAAGATATACCATGTCGTTGGATTGGAAGATTTAATGTTATTAAAATGACCACATTACCGAAGGGAATCTATAGATTCAGTGCAGTCCCTTCAAACTACCAGTGACATTTGTCATGGAACTAGAAGAAATATTTTTAAAATGTGTATGGAAACACAAAAGACCCTGAATAACCCAAGGAATCCTGAGAAAGAAGAACAGAACTAGAAAAATTACACTACCTGATTTCAGACTAAACCACAAACTAGTCATCAAAAGCATATGATAATAGCACAAAAACAGACACAAAAATCAACGGAACAAAATAGAGAGTCCAGAAATAAACTCACACACTTAATGGCCAATTAATCCACAACAAAAAAGGAAATAATATACAATGGAGAAAAGGTAGTCTTTTCAATAAGTTGTGCTGGGGAGACTGGACAGTTATGTATGAAATAATAAAATTAGAACATACAGCTTTGAAATAGGCCAGTTCTTTCAAATAATATGCATTAATAGTCTATAAAAGGAAGATCTGTTTTCTAGCAAACTTTCTTTTTCTTTTTTTAATTAATTTTTATTTTTTATTTGTTTTGCTTTACAATACTGTATTCATTTTTTTTTGCTGTCTTGCATACAGGTTTATCATTACCATCTTTCTAAATTCCATATATATGTGTAAGTATACTGTATTGGTGTTTTTCTTTCTGGGTTACTTCATTCTGTATAATCGGCTCCAGCTTCATCCACCTGATTAGAACTGATTCAAATGTATTCTTTTTAATGGCTGAGTAATACTCCATTGTGTATATGTACCACAGCTTTCTTATCCCTTCATCTGCTGATGGACATCTAGGGGTTAATTACTCAACAATATTGGAGTATAACTCAGCAAACTTTCTTAATGTCCTGAATCCTCTGACTTCAGTCTTAACTTTGCCATTTGATATATAATAAAGAGAAGTTTAAATAGTACTGCCTGGGAGTTCTCAGAAGAGATATTTGAGATGTATTTGGAAGAAAAAAATCTTTAGATAGAAAATGAGAATAATATTTGAGAAAGACATAAAATATATAGAAAGAAAATAATATAGCATTGTCTTAGTTCACTAGGGTTACCATAACAAAGTACTACAAATTAGGTGATTTAGAACAGTGAATACCTACTGTCTCATAATTGTGGAGGCTAGATCTCTGGGTGGGCAGCAGCAGTCTTTTTGGAACTCAGAAGCAAATCTCATCTTTGTGCTGAGCTTCCTGAATGACTGTAACTGCACCTATTCCAATTTTATATATGGGCAAGAGAAACAGAAAATAATGCAAAAGTGTGTCCTCCCATGTCACATTTCCCTTTTCTATTGCTTTTATTGGTTTTGGAAAGCAAAATATTTTGTTACGTTTCCCCTAGTCTCCATGCATTCAATGAAGCGCCTTTCTTTGATAACTTCTTTCTTTGATAAAGCTTTGACCCACAATTCTCAGATGACTGCCACCTGCTTATTCACATGGTACTAATTATAATACCAGTCCATATGACACACTATAATAGTTAAATAATAAGCTTGAGATGACCTGCAATCCCTTAATCTTTCATATGTACAAAGTCCTTAAGAGACTTTTCCTCAAACACAGCACAACTTCTGATTTCTAAAAGCAGCATCTTAGAAAAACCTGAGCTTTAATTTCATGCCAAGAACTTTCCTGTTTCCTAACCCTATCAACCTTCACTCTGACTAGCATCCAGATTAATAGTTATTTAACTGCTGAACAATTATGACAGGTGATTAATTAGTCTCAAGGGCAGCCACTTGTGCTGCTATTAATCAGCTCATCACCAGACAGAAAGAGAAGGAAAGCAATCTGTATTTGTTACAAAATGGGCTAGGCAGGCATTACTCAGGCAATAAGAAAAGGTCATTTGTAGAGCTGAAAGCATGATGACCAGGTTTTATGAGACTGATGAGAGAGAACTATTTTCTGTATATATTATGAAAGGAGGAAAAAAAAACCAAAACTGTTCAATGCAGTGTGGTGAAAGGAACTTGATGCATAGAGAATGGATTTCTCCAGATGTGTGAAGTACTTAAATCTTATACCATAGGCATTAAGGTATCTTTATGGGTTAAGAGGTAAGGTGAGTGTTTGACTGTTTTCTCATCAATTTTGAAAATATCATAAAGACTGCAACTGCTGCATCTGAAAATTAAGCTGGAAACTTGTGTGCCAACGTCCATTTCCCTTTTACCTTCATTCTCTACAACCTATCCTCAGTCTTACCCCTTTACCTCCACACAAATCCGTCATGCCCCGTCCTTCCTATCAAATCTGTCCTGCCCCATTCTTTCTACTATTATTATAACTGTAGATTTTATCAGTTTCTATCTGGATTATGGAAATAATCTTTCACTTGACTAGTGTTTCATGAGCTATACTGAGGTGTTGGTGATATTTCCCCTTGAAATGAAGATTGGATGGTGGCATCTTTGGGATTAAAACCACAAATGGGATTGTGGCAAAATTCTTGGCATGACTTGTGCACTTCATCCTGAATACTTAGCATTAAGGTGGATATCATTTTTTCTGATATGAGACAAGCTGACTTGAATTCTGCTTCTCTTTCTTACTCACTGTATGATCTTGGGCAAGTCACCTAACCCTTGGTTAGTAAGTAAGTAAGTAAAGTCACTCAGTCGTGTCCGACTCTTTGTGACCCCATGGACTGCAGCCCACCAGGCTCCTCAGTCCATGAGATTTTCCAAGCAAGAATACTGGAGTGGGTTGCCATTTCCTTCTCCAGGGGATCTTCCCGACCCAGGGATTGATCCGGGTCTCCCGCATTGGAGGCAGACGCTTTAACCTCTGAGCCACCTTGGTTACTCATCTCTAAAAGTCAAATGATAGTATCTACATCAGAAGAAGCATGTGAATTTTCAGTGGATGAATACATATAGTGTGCCTAGAACCATGTCTGGGATACACAGATAAATAATAGCTATTGTTATTTCTCAGCATGTACCCAGCACTATCTAACAAACCCAGTCAATTTGCACTTGCATACATCTGAGCTTTCTATTTCCTCTGTCAGGAAAGAACTCTTATTTGCATTCCTCATCCCCACTTGCATATTGAACAGACAGCCATCTTCACTGTTCAGCTTAAAATTTTGTTAGCTTCTCTAAGATGACATTTTTAACTTTCTCTGCTTAGATGGAAACAAACTTCCCCACCATCCTAGCTCTCTGTTACGGCACACTGTCCCATGTCACACTTGTCAATCATCTCAATGCTTGATCGTATTTACTGTCCCTGTTACTAGACTGTCCTGGTTGTGCTACTGGTAAAGAGTCTGCTGCCAATGCAGGAGATGCAAGAGACACAGGATTGATCCCTGGGTCAGGAAGATCCCCTGGAGAAGAAATGGCAACCAACTCCACTGTTCTTGCCTGGAAAATTCCATGGACAGAGGCGCGTGGAGGCCTATAGTAATCCACTTCAGTATTCTCGGGCTGGAAAATTCCATGGCCAGAGGAGCCTTGTGGCGTATAGTTCATGGGGTTGCAAAGAGTCGGACATGAGTGAGCTACTGAGCACAAGCACACAACTAGAGGTTAAATTCCTTGTAAGGAGAATGTTTTCTTCCTCTGTGTTGCCCCAGCATACTGCCTCACATGTGGGAGGAACTTAATCCATATTTTGAACAAATGAGTGAATATTGCAGGAAAGGTTGGCAAACAAGTAGAGCTAACAGTCAGGTAAAGTGTCCAGTGCAATAACCAAACCTCTCCAAAATGAAGATAAAGCCAGGAGCTGATACACTGGCTGATCCATGTACTTACATCAGTGTAACTCTCTGGGGCACTGCTGTAATTGGACTTCGGGGAATATACTCTGGGTTGGAATAATTAGTGACTTGAGGCAAATACTTTGAATTTCACTCCTTATTAAAATTGCCATCATATGGAGAATGAGATTAAAAAAAAAAAAAAACTAAGTAGATGAGGTTCCTTCTAGCAAAGTGTCAGACTATGTCACCGATTGCTGAATTGCTTCTTTATGAGGCTCTTCTGGGGCACCAGGGGATTACCAGTGATCTACAGCAGAGAGGTCTCAAGATTTCAATTTCATTTAAAATACAGAGCCTATCTGAGGATATATGCCATTAAAAGACGTGAGTCTCATCCTCATCTCTCCCCATTCTTGGAAGCTCCTCCTCAGTTGCTAGTAACACCTGTGTGGGGGAAAAAAGGGGCTTGCACATCTTATTTTCTACATGAATCATCATTTATACAGCAAGCACAAGGGTATCACAAGCACAAGCATATGACTTCAGGTGGGTAATAAACAGCAGGGGTGGATCAACTTTATAAAAACCAAAACTCTATTTTCACATGATTCAATTTACCCCTCCCTGTGTGGATGGGTTTAACTACATCAGAATCGGCTTTTGCAAAGTGCCTGAGGAGGTACTTAAACTTAATTGTACTCTGTGCTCTTTACTGAAGTAGTTCATCAGGTCCAAAGCAGGGCAAAAGGCCTTTTGGGTTTGTTCCCATTGGAGCATGTCCTAGGTCCCAATATCAGGTTGAACCCTGTTGTTGACAGTGTGTGTGTGTGTGTGTGTGTGTGTGCGCGCGCGTGCAATCACTCAGTCCTATCTGACTCTTTGTGGCCCCGTGAACTGTAGCCCACCAGGCTCCTCTGTCTGTGGGATTCTCCAGGCAAGAATCCTGGAGTGGCTTGTCATACCTTCCTACGGGGGATTCTCCTGATCCAGGGATTGAACTCACGTCTCTTGCATCTCCTGCACTGGCAGATAGATTCTTTACCATTGTACCAAGTATTAAATATTAATGGTAAAAAATGTTTAGTTCCACAGAAATAACCAAAACATTTTATAGAGGACCTCATGTAAGGAATTGAACCAAGAGCTAGAAAAGAAGGAAATAAACAGGAAGAAAATGAGACAAGAGTATGAATTGAAAGTAAGAATTGCACATCTGCATAGTAAGAAATCATGACATAGCCTTGCTTCCCAGGCACGGCTGTAAAGTGAGGAAGAAGACATATTTTAGTGTCTGCAGATTCGAGTTCAGTTTCATTGTGTTTTTTTTTTTTTTAACCTTCGATTAATAACAGCCTCTTGAGCCTGTTTTCCTTCTACAAAATGAGTATAATAAAGCTCACCACCATGAGTTGTCATAAACCCCAAATGAAATCATGAGAAACTTGTGCTGTAAGGCTCTTGAGTATGAGTCTCATCCTCTGTTGAGATTTGGGCTTCCCAGGTGGCGCTAGTGGTAAAGAACCTGCCTGCCAATGCAGGAGATATGAGATGCAGGTTTGATCCCTGGGTCAAGAAGATACCCTGGAGGAGGGCATGGCAACCCACTCCAATATTCTTGCCTGGACAATCCCATGGGTAGAGGAGCCTGGTGGGCTACAGTCCCTAGGGTCGCAAAGAGTTGGACACGACTGAAGGGACTTAACACGCGCTCGCACTGTTGAGATTTGGAGGGGCAGGCTTGAAGTTGGTTATATAAGTCACACTAAGGGTGTTGTTCAATTTTCTCAGTTTGATTGGGACACAGAATCTAGGTGAGTAATTGCCATTGTGGTACTTCAACACAGTTAAATCTAGTAGTTTCTATTTGGAAAGTTTTCTTCCTTTACAGTTTCATATTAATGAGAAAATAGCAAATGCTCCTCTCTTCCCCAACCAGCAGTGATAATCAGACCACTTGTGATTGTCTGTCCTTGTAGGAACCATTATATACCTAAGGACACTCGGCTGGAAAGCTGGATGACAGATTTAATAAGTATAAGAGTGAAGGTAACATTAAACAGTGGCTCAAAGGGTAAGGAATCTGCCTGCAATGCAGGAGACCTGGTTTGATCCCTGGGTTGGGAAGATCTTCTGGAAAAGGGAATGGCAACCCACTCCAGCTTTCTTGCCTGGAGAATCCCATGGACAGAGGAGCCTGGCAGGCTATAGTACATGGGGTTGCAAAGAGTCAGACACAACTGAGGAACTAACACTTTCACTAAATATACTTTTAGTCATTTAAATCTAGTGATAGGACAATTAATATAGCCAGTTTTATGAACCTGGCATCACTTTTCCTTCCCTCTTACTTTTTTGGGAAGTGTTTCCTTTGGTTCTTTGCAAGTTAAAATTTGTCTTCAGACTGGATATCACTTGGAAGTATCTTCTGAGTAGTGCACATTCTAACAAATATTTTTCTTTCCTCTTAAATTTACTAAACATCTATCTCATTCAAGCACTTGATTCTTTTGTCAAATAATTCTCCTGTTCACCTATATGATTTGTTTTCATTGCCCTCATTAGATGAGAAGCTCTTCTCCATAAATACAGTGCTACATGTAAAATGTGTAAAACGTATCTCAAAAAATATTTTGAGACATGTAAAACATGTATCAAAAAGGAGCATTTCAAATATTTCATGTAAAGCGCTTTCTATTAAAATAAGCTTAGTGTTAAAGATTGAGGGCAGAAAGATTGAAGGCAGAAGGAGAATAGGGCAACAGAGGATGAGACAGTTGGGTGCCATCACCAGCAATGGACATGAACTTGGGAAAACTCCAGGAGATGATGAGGTACCAGGAATCCTGGCATGCTACAGTCCCTGGGGTTGTGAAGAAACAGGTATGACTTGGAGACTGATCAGCAAGAATAGGATTAAAACTATATTAGGTTCAGTTCAGTTCAGTTCAATCACTCAATCGTGTCCGACCCTTTGTGACCCCATGAATTGCAGCACGCTAGGCCTCCCTGTCCATCACCAACTCTCGGAGTTCACTCAAACTCATGTCCATCTAGTTGGTGATGCCATCCAGCCATCTCATCCTCGGTCGTCCCCTTTTCCTCGTGCCCCCAGTCCCTCCCAGCATCGAGTCTTTTCCAATGAGTCAGTTCTTCGCATGAGGTGGCCAAAGTATTGGAGTTTCAGCTTTAGCATCAGTCCTTCCAATGAACACCCAGGACTGATCTCCTTTACAATGGACTGGTTGGATCTCCTTGCAGTCCAAGGGACTCTCAAGACTCTTCTCCAACACCACAGTTCAAAAGCATCAATTCTTCAGCACTCAGCTTTCTTCACAGTCCAACTCTCACATCCATACATGACTACTGGAAAAACCATAGCCTTGACTAGACGGACCTCTGTTGGCAAAGTAATGTCTCTGCTTTTGAATATGCTATCTAGGTTGGTCATAACTTTCCTTCCAAGGAGTAAGTGTCTTTTAATTTCATGGCTGCAATCACCATCTGTGGTGATTTTGGAGCCCCCAAAATTAAAGTCAGCCACTGTTTCTACTGTTTCCCCATCTATTTCCCATGAAGTGATGGGACTGGATGCCACAATCTTAGTTTTTTTAATGTTGAGTTTTAAGCCAACTTTTTCACTCACTCTCCTCTTTTATTTTCATCAAGAGGTTCCTCAGTTCCTCCTTGTTTTCTGCCATAAGGGCAGTGTCATCTGCATATCTGAGGTTATTGACATTTCTCCTAGCAATCTTGATTCCAACTTGTGTTTCATCCAGCCTGGCATTTTGCATGATGTACTCTGCATAGAAGTTAAATAAGCAGGGTATGATATATAGCCTTGATGTACTCTTTTCCAAATTTGGAACCAGTCTGCTCCGTGCTCAGTTGTAACTCTTGCTTTTTGACCTGCATACAGATTTCTCAGAATGCAGGTAAGGTGGTCTAGTATCCCCATCTCTTTAAGAATTTTCCACAGTTTGTTGTGATCTACACAGTCAAAGGCTTTAGTGTAATCAGTAAAGCAGAAGTATATGTTTTTCTGGAATTCCCTTGCTTTTTCTGTGGATCCAATGGTTGTTGGCAATTTGATCTCTGGTTCCTCTGCCTTTTCTGAATCCAGCTTGAACATCTGAAAGTTCATGGTTCATTATTGTTGACGTCTGGCTTGGAGACTTTTGAGCATTACTTTGCTAGGGTGTGAGATGAGTGCAATTGTGTGGTAGTTTGAACATTCTTTGGCATTGCCCTTCTTTGGAATTAGAATGAAAACTGACCTTTTCAAGTCCTGTGGCCACTGTTGAGTTTTCCAAATTTGCTGGCATATTGAGTGCAGCACTTTCAGAGCATCATCTTTTAGGATTTGAAATAGCTCAATTCCATCACCTCAGTTAGCTTTGTTCTTAGTGATGCTTCCTAAGGCCCACTTGACTTCACATTCTAGGATTTCTGGTTCTAAGTGAGTGATCATACCATCATGGTTATCTGGGTCATGAAGACCTTTTTTATATAGGTCTTCTGTATATTCTTGCCACCTCTTCTTAATATCTTCTGCTTCTGTTGCTGCTGCTTGCCACCTCTTCTTAATATCTTCTGTTTCTATTAGCTCCATACCATTTCTTTTCTTTATTGTTTTATATATATATATATAAAATCAGATATTTTTTGAGCAATAGTATATCTCTTCTGAGTTTTCTCTTAGACTGCTTTATGATGAAACATATCATAGTATCTACATTTACTTATATGTTTTATCAGAGAAAACTGATCTAAACATTTATCCATTTCTCCCCTTCTCATATATAAAACTGGCTCCTGATAACTGCCACTCTAAAGCCGGGAAAATTGCTATGTGTCAGATATTTACACATATGTGAATTAACCTTCACAGAAGCTGCCTGTCTAGGGCATTTTAAAGCTAATTCACTAGTAAGGAAACAGAGATTCAAAGAAGGTAAATGAATTTCCAAATTGCCAAATCCAGCAAATATTGATTTTGGAATTTAAGTTCAGGGGTTACTAACTCAAAAGTGCATCAGCTTTTGCCAACATTGTTGAAAGGAAAAACTTGATAAAGTCATGAAGCCAGAGGTGATCAGACAGTAAGAATCCTGATAAAGTAAACAAACCTGAAGGAAAACGAAAATGGATTATTCCGAAATAACATAATTGGTTTTGAAGTAAACCTTTAGCTGTGCTTAGGATTGTGCTTTGTTTATCTGAGAACAGGTCAAGTACAGCTAAGTTTTACTTCAGTGGAACTAACAATCATTGAGTATCTATTTACTCTTTACCCTGAGAAACAGGTATTGTTATTCTCACTTTGCAGATGAATAAACTCAGGGTCTGGCGTTTAGGCAGTGGCACCCCACTCCAGTACTCTTGCCTGGAAAATCCCATGGGTGGAGGAGCCTGGAAGGCTGCAGTCTATGGGGTCACTGAGGGTCAGACACACTGAGTGACTTCACTTTCACTTTTCACTTTCATGCATTGGAGAAGGAAATGGCAACCCACTCCAGTGTTCTTGCCTGGAGAATCCCAGGGACTGGGGAGTCTGGTGGGCTGCCGTCTATGGGGTCGCACAGAGTTGGACACGACTGAAGTGACTTATTAGAAGTAGCAACAGCAGCAGGGGTTTAGGTGGCTTCCTTAGATGTGCACTCATAAATGGTAGAGGAGAGGGTTATACTCAGAGCTGTGTGATATGTCTGATCGCATCTGCTATTCACTATGATAGTGCCTTGATGAATAATGGGTGCCTCAAATGACTTCCAGCAGCAGCAGCAAATGACTTCCTAATGAATGGGTACCTCAAATGCTTCCCTATTTAACTGAAGGTGATTCATAATAGGATTGAGTGGGAGATAAGACTGGTGTGAGTTTAGGTAAGGATACATGTCCCCACTCCAAATCATAGAACATGTGGTAGGACAAAAGTTACAGTGAAAGTCGCTGAGTCATGGCTGACTGTTTGTGACCCCATGAACTAACTATACAGTCCATGGAATTCTCCAGGCCACAACACTGGAGTAGGTAGCCTTTCCCTTCTCCAAAGGATCTTCCCAACCCAGGGATAGAACCCAGGTTTCCCACATTGCAGGCGGATTCTTTACCAGCTGAGCCACCAAGGAAGCCCAAGAATGCTGGAGTGGGTAGCCTATCTCTTCTCCAGCAGATCTTCCTGACCCAGGAATCAAAAGGGGTCTCCTGCATTGCAGGTGGATTCTTTACCAACTGAGCAAATGGGGTCAAAAGAAAGATTCATATGAAATCATGAACCCATGAAAGTAGCAGCTGTACTCAGTGGAGAATTCAGTTCCTGAATATGAGGAAGCCTGTTTGTTTGAAGATTGGCAGGTTTGTCTGTTTCTTGGCACTGAAACAGATAATAAGAACAGGTGTGAAGTAAACAATTCCACCTTCATCTTAAATTTCTAGCATCAGACATTCAGAGCCCCCCTAGTGTTAGGAAGCCTTCCTGCTTCTCTTCTACTTAACTCTCATCCTGGTCCCAAAGTCTATAATGATGAACTGTTAGGGACTAAGACTTCTAAGTACAACAGACTATGAAAAGACAGCAAAAAGTTGAGTCCTGAACCCTTTTTATATCATGAACACTTTTGGCGATCTTAAAGAGCTCATGAGCTCTTTCTCTGAATAATTTTGCAGATGTCTAAAAACTCATAAATAAAATGCATATTTTAATTGGTTACCTTTTGATACATTTTCTAAAATGTAATGAATAGAGTGATATTTTCTAAAAAGTTATTAATAGAGCAATGTGTTTTCCTTTTAAGCTCATTAAATAGAAAAAATGTTTCAGTTATATCTGAATTTCAAAGTAGTAATAATTGCAACTGATATTTTAATATATATGTAATACTTATAATTTTATATAAAAATACCTGGAATGATCCCTATTAGTAATATGGTCACAGATATTGTTAAGTATGGCATCTGTTACCTATATTATCTATATCTATATATAATTGAAAAAATGTTAAATTTTAGTTGGTAATAGTAAAAGTAAGGATGTAATTTTTTTTCTGTTTTATAACAGTTTATAACAGAGAAGGCAATGGCACCCCACTCCAGTACTCTTGCCTGGAAAATCCCATGGACGGAGGAGCCTGGTGGGCTGCAGTCCATGGGGTCGCTAAGAGTTGGACATGACTGAGTAACTTCACTTTCACTTTTCACTTTCATGCATTGGAGAAGAAATGGCAACCCACTCCAGTGTTCTTGCCTGGAAAATCCAAGAGACAGCGGAGCCTGGTGGGCTGCCGTCTATGAGGTCGCACAGAGTCAGACACGACTGAAATGACTTAGCAGCAGCAGCAGCAGCAACAGTTTATAAACAAAACTTGTTTATAAACTTGTTTTATAACAAGTTTATAACACTCTGAATTTGAGACACAGACCACCAGGGACCAAAAAATCCTTGATGTCTTTGCTATTTGCCTTGGGAGACATCCCACATATATTATCTCTAATCCTTATAAAATTGTATAAGATAGAGTTAAGTAACTGTCCAGTCATAAATGAAATTTTTTGACTCTCAGAGAATTAAATTGACTTACTTATGGTTAGAGATATAAGTTATGAGGATGGTATTTCAACCAAATATCTAGTCATCCAGTCTACTTACAACTCTACCATTAAGCTTAACCCTACTTTAGTAATTACCCTCCACCTCACACCATCCCATGCTATGCTTTGTAAATCCTTCTATACCTAAAGTCCTTAGGCATTAACATAAGTAACATGCAACATGCTGCTTAGAAGGCAGTCTGATAAGCACCAAGGGGACCTTGCTATTTTTGGATTCATATCAAAGACTTGACTGAAGAAGCCTTCATAAAGATAAAAGGTAGGACCCTCTGGACAAGATATATAAGAGATGTAAAGTATAAGCTACTTAATTAAAAAAATGTAATATAACAGATGAACTAGCCCAACAGCATTGCAGTATAATCTAGAGAAGCATTGCTGACAAAGGAAAGCATTATAAGCAAATCACATGAATCTAAAAACAAAAGATCCTTACCAGTATTTGAAAATTTATTTAAAAAATTATGGAATTCCTAGAAGATGTTATATACAGATGCTACTGACAGCTGTTAGTTGAAAATTGATTTAAAAAATTGTGGAATTCCTAGAAGATGTTACATACAGATGCTACTGATAGCTATTGGGATACTAGTATTTGGGCACCACTGGTTGTCTGGGGCTGTGCCTGCCGTGGGATTAGTCTGCACTTTAATAGGTTTTGTCATCTATTAATCATGTTGTATTGAGGTGATGGCTCAACTTTGCCTGCCCCACAATTTCCTCATCAGAAAAAGGAGAATAACAAAACTTCTTATGATATCAGTGGTATTTTTTTAAAATTTTTATTTTTACTTGATTTTACTTTACATTACTGTATTGGTTTTGCCATACATTGACATGAATCGGTCTCGGGTGTACATGAGTTCCCAATCCTGAAGCCCCCTCTACCTCCCAATCCATATCAACTCTCTGGATCATCCCCGTGCACCACTCTCAAGCATCCTGTATCCTGTATTGAACATAGACTGGCGATTCATTTCTTACATGATAGTATATATGTTTCAGTGCCATTCTCCCAAATCATCCCACCCTCTCCCTCTCCCTCAGAGTCCAAAAGTCCATTCTATACATCTGTGTCTCTTTTGCTGTCTCGCATACAGGGTTATCATTACCATCTTTCTAAATTACATATATATATATATATATGCATTAGTGTACTGTATTGGTGTTTTTCTTTCTGGCTTACTTCACTCTGTATAATCATCTCCAGTTTCATCCATCTCATTAGTACTGATTCAAATGTATTCTTTTTAATGGCTGAGTAATACTCCATTGTGTATATGTACCACAGCTTTCTTATCCCTTCATCTGCTGGTGGACATCTAGGTTGCTTCCATGTCCTGGCTATCATAAAAAGTGCTGCAATGAACAATGGGGTACATGTGTCTCTTTCAATTCTGGTTTCCTCGGTGTGTATGCCCAGCAGTGGTGGTATTTTGTGCATGTGAATTAAATGAGCTAATACATTTCTGTACCTCATTACTGTGTACCTCATGGAGCTATTATATGTTTATATCATACTAAAACCCTAAGGTCAGCATCTGATATATAAAAAGAGCAATATACGGTACATGCTTTTTAAGTGTAGAGTTTCATGATCTATGTGATCTGGACCCTGAACATGTTATTTATAACCGAGCCTCAGTTTTTTCATTTGTAAAGTTGATGTGCTTTCTACTTCATATTGATATCTATGTTAAAAAGAGTAAGATTGACAATTACATTTGAACCTATATTTGTTAAAAGCTTGACCCCTTGATATGACATCATTCTGTAAAAATCTTTGTCAAGTCACTGCATGCCACCATTTTTTGGCAGTAGGTTCTATATCAAGGTACATTGCATCTAATTAGTGTGTGTGTTGGCCTTTTATCAACACTTCTAATTTTCTTTGACATTATTTCTGATGATCCTATACTTATGAAAGTGGCTCTGTTTTCTGGAGATTTTTATTTAAAGTCTTCTATGTTTACTATGTTATTTTTCTTAAAGATTTAAGGTATGAACTAATTAATGTAGTTTGTCCCTTAGTTCATAGTTTTGCCTGTGAATTTGAGCAGTTGGTCATTATCATCTTCTGATGAATAGTCATTAAAATTAAAGGAAAATGAGAACTTACAAAGGTCTTAAATGGAAAGTGTCATGTTAAGGAAATTAATTCTCACTATGTCTAAAACACGTATTTCAAGTGGTAAGAAAGTGGCCAGACTTGATGCTTGGATATACACAGGAAACCTATCTAATCAGTATGTTTACTGCTTATTTGACATTTGCTGCCAACATCTTGGAAAACATTTTTCCTTTCAGAATACTATAAATTTTCTTTAAAACCTTGTCTGTATTATGTCCTTTATTTTTCTGACTTTACAATCTTTATAATTTTGACCCAAAGTCATCAGTTTCCACGAGGTAGGGTCCAAAAATATGACGCACACAGAGAATAGATACGTGGTCCTAGTTGGTCCACATATGAAAACCTGGAAGTCTTTCTTTAGTTTCTTCCCTGTCATGAAATACAATTCATTTTCCAAGATGCCACCAAGTCTATCGGAAAGGCAAAAAGCTAAAAACAAACATACAAACAAGCAAAAATCTCAGAACAAAGTACTGTTTAATTATTTTCAACTTGAAGTCCTGGGCATGACATTAAAGGACTCTCAGAATTAAGTCAAATTTCCTTTCTAGTCTCATCACACCTGGCCATTTTTATCCAGCTATTCTTTTATGTCTTCTTTCCTATCTATGTTCTCTTATCCATGTAAAGAACATCCTTTCCCTTATCTCTCCCATCACCTGAGACCACTGGTCCTTTACCACTAACCATATGCCAATTTTTCCCTCTGAAATTCATGTTTCTCCCTTTACTGTGATCTGTCTTCTATATCACTAGAGCATTTGTTTGGTATTTAAATTTTATTTTTATTTCTATGAGCTCTTCAGAATCAAAAATGTTTTATAAAGTCTTTATCTTCCTTGCCAAAGGTCATACCTGGAGAATAGAAAATGCCAAATAAAAATGTAGACCAATGAGTGAGTGAATGAATGTATGGACTGTTTGGTAAAGCCCAGTTGAAATGTAGTCTCTGTGAAATCTTTCTGAATTTCTTCAGACAGAGTTAATCATTCCTCCTAGATTTGAATAAGACTATGCAATCTACAACAAATCAGGCTGCAGCTGAAATTTTTATATGCCTATTGGACTCAATATGCTGGGAGTTTCTCTAAGTGACCATTTTATTCATCTTTTCAGTCGCAAGTTTGCTAGCCCATAGTAGCGGTTCAGTATGTCTTCTTTTCTCGAATAAGTGACTGATCGGGCTGTGTCCTATTCATTTTTTATGTCTGTGAATGGTCTATGAAATCTTGAAATTGCCCTAGAGGAGAAAATTAATTGATCTTTTCTGTCTGGATGCTGTTGAGTCACAGTTCAGTTCAGCTGTTTGCTGGTTCACCATACTAAGACAGAGAGTGCTGGTTCTTACCAGCCACGTGCTCTCCTGCACACACACGCACACACACACACACACACACACACACAATATCCTCCTCAATAGTAAGACTAATACATTGAGCTATTCTTAAATTGCATGTGGGGAAGAGGCATCAACAGGCGATCTATTAACACCACAAGAATATGTGTTTATCTTTGAAGCTTCCAACTGGGAATGGTTCTCCTTTCTTCTCAGCAGGGATAAGATCTGTACTTGAGTGCAACTTCTGTGTGATTTGGAAAGACCTGGAGCACTATTTATTTGTACAAGTTTTCACATTGGTGATAAGAAAGTGAGAACTTCTGGGCATATTTGTCAGAGATGGCAGAGTTGTCTTGGATGATCTCCGAGGCCTACCCCTCCAAGATCCATGCTTGAATCTGCTGAGTGTCTTCTTGCCTTGTGATTGAGCAGCTTCTGGATCATTTTCTCCAGTGGAAGAGAGCTACAGCCTAAGACAGTTGCTCTGTTTTCAGATAGCTTTGACCACTAAATCCCTTCCTTATGGTAAAATTTTGTTTCCCTTCATCTAGAATAATTTCATTGTTCCAGGACTCCATTTCAGAGATAAAGAAACTATTCTTCTTTCAAGATGAGTAGTTAAGGATGCTACATCACCAAAACTAGGATCTGGTAATCTGTAATCACTTTTTAAAAATCCAGATGCACATCAAAATTATCTTGAAATTTTTTGAAAAATACAAATGCTCAAGTATTTTTTTTTTCCCTCCAGAGCTCCAGATGTTTCTAGTGAGCATCCTGTTTAAAAACAACTGTATTATATGATGTTCTTTTACTTTTATTCAGTTTGTTTCACTTTTTCTATTTCATATTCAGTGCTCCCATTTCATTTAGTTTGTGTTCTCCAATTTCTCTGTCTACCTTTTTTAATGTTCTTTCTCATGCTTTTATCAAGTGTAGTAGAAAAGCTTTTGTACACTCACACACATACACGTATATAATATACATATTTTGGAAAATGTATGAATTTTTGCCTAACTAAAATGTTATGATATTTTGATTCTACTTGTTTGACTTAGTATGAATAGAATGCTAGATTTCTAATCAAAAAATAGATATGCAACAAGCAATGAAGGTTTACTGTATATCATAGGGAACTATAGTCAATATCTTGTAATAACATGATGGAAAATAATTTCACAAATAATATATGTGTATTGCATAACTGAATCACCTTGCTGTGCCCCTGAAACACTGTAAGTCACTACTTCAATAAAATATATTTTAAAATAAAAATTAATTAAAAAGATAGTTATAGTTTTAACCACCTCTTTGTCTTACAGCATGAATTGAATTCCTCTAAAATTTATTTGCATATTTTCTCTTCACCCTGCTAGTTGTTAATTAAGGCTTGAAAGTTTTCCCCTAAAAGTCTCTGTGCCAATCCCTTCCAACTCATTCCCATGACATTTTTGTTTTGCAAACTCAGATATAATATTTTTGGAATTGCACTCAGTGCTTATTGCTGAATTAATTATAGTTGTTATTAATAACAATATGCCTGCCCAGGTGGTGGAGTGGTAAAGAAGCTGCCTGCCAATGCAGGAGACATACGAGACTCAGATTCAATCCCTGGATTGGAGAGTAGGGAATGGCAACCTATTCCAGTATTCTTGCCTGAAGAATTCCATGGACCGAGGATCTTGGAAGGCCACAGTCTATGGGGTTGCAAAGAATCAGACATGACTGAGTCACACACACATGATTAATAACAATTGTTTTTGTTTAATATTGATAATTATTAGCATCATGATTTTCATACCAATCCAAGGGCCCCAAATAAACCAAAATAGCTTTCTTATCAATATCTTTGTCCTAGGAAAAAGTGGTGTGTTATGTGTTATTTTTACAGCAATAGGCTACCACTAGACTGTAAACTCAATAGGTTACTGTCTTGGGAATGCAGAATTGGTAGTAAGTTTGCATTAACATGGCTTCCCTGGTGGCTCAGAGGATAAAGCGCCTGCCTCCAATGTGGGAGACCCGGGTTCTGTCCCTGGGTTGGGAAGATCCCCTGGAGAAGGCAATGGCAACCCACTCCAGTATTCTTGCCTGGAGAATCCCATGGACAGAGGAGCCTGGCAGGCTACAGTCCACGCGGTCGCAAAGAGTCGGGCACGACTGAGCGACTTCCCTTCACTTGCGTTCATATGAGATATACTTATCAGGACAGAGTCACCAGATGCACAGAGTGAAAAAGCAGGAGTTGTCAAGAATCACATTCAGTTACTCACTTGGGCGTCTGGGTGGTCCGTATGTGAAGTGAGAGTCGCTCAGTTGTGTCCGACTCTTTGCAACCCCATGGACTATACAGTTCATGGAATTCTCCAGGCCAGAATACTGCTGTGGGTAGCCTTTCCCTTCTCCAAGGAATCTTCCCAACCCAGGTACCCAACCCAGGTCTCCTGCATTGTAGGCAGATTCTTTACCAGCTGAGCCAAACAGGAAAGCCCTGGGTGGTTTTTATAGTCATTTATAAATTTATTGAGAACAAAATAGTGGAGGAGAAGGCAATGAATTACCTTTTACACAAATGACCTAGATATAGAATGAAGTATCCCTGTAGAGAATTGCAGTTAGAAGTATGGGTCTGGAGCATCACAGCAAGTCCATCTTTGTGGTACAGATTTGGGAATAATAAAAATAAATATGGTAGCTGAAGTTGTGGGAGTAGATAGGAACTTGCAAGAAGTAATTATACTAAGTCAAAAGAGGCTTTCAATACATTCTGAGGAATCAAGCATCACAATACAGACAAGGGAAGAACAAACTCTCAAAGAGTATACAAACAGTCAATAAGTAGGAACTTTCTCATCTGGTAAAACCATCTTCCTTAATGAGCAGTTGTTATTTAGTTGCTAAGTCATGTCCCACTCTTTTGCAACCCCATGGATTGTAGCCCGCCAGGCTCCTCTGTCTATGGGATTTCTCAGGCAAGAATCCTGGAGTGGATTGCTATTTCCTTTTCCAGGGGATCTTCCCAACGCATTGATGGAACCTGTGTCTCCTGCATTAGCAGGCAGATTCGCTACTGCTGAAGCACCAGGGAAGCCCCATAATGAGCAGCCCCGCAGGAAATGTAGCATTATTTGAATGACAGCGTTACAAATGTATATACATAGAAATGTGTTACCTGTTCCAGAGAATCAAAGCAGTTTTGCCAAATTACATAGTTTTCCGAAATTATAAACAAGGTTTTGTACTTTCCTGAATAACAACAAAAAAATGTAACTTTTCTTTTGATTTATCACCTGTTGCATTCTTGGAAAAGCTATTATTATTTTGTGTTAAAACTACAACAATATTTTCATTGATATGTAAAGTAGAATAAAGTTCTAAACTCAGATGATTATTAGAAGATAAAAGCTTTTTAACATCAATTTGTCCTGTTTTCTCTGAGTCAGAGATTATCTTTCTACTCCTCTCTGATTATTCAAATCATTTATGCCCTTCAGGATGTAACTCAGGATCCATGAAGGGCATTATTACTTCTTAGACCTTGTTTACTTGCCTAATTCCCGAGGGAACAGCTTCTGCAGGACATTTGCAGTCTGGACTGTAGAATTTGATATCCACACCTCCTCTTCTTTGGGCTTCCCAGGTGGTGCTAGTGGTAAAGAATCTGCATGCCGCTGCAGGAAACATAATAGACGTGGGTTTGAACCCTGGGTCAGGATGATCCCTGGAGAAGGAAATGGCAACAGGTTCCAATATTTTTTCCTTGGAGAATCCCATGGGCAGAGGAATCTGGAGTGCTACAGTCCACAGCATCACAAATAATTGGACATGACTGAAATGACTTGGTACACACCTCCTCTTCTTTAACTGTTTTAATCCTGCTTCATAACTAAGCTGTGAACATCTTATCTTTGGTTTCTTTATTTGTCCCACTGTGATTCTGGCACATTCCTGTTGCTATATAGAGGGCTATGGAGGACAGGATGAAGGAGAGAGTAGGGAAAATGTTGGCTAACAAACAGATACTTATTGATTGATTCTCTACACTCCAAAAGAGTCAGAATAGCATCTGAATTAGCAAAAAAGTATCACATAGTACTTATGTTCAATACTTTATAGTGACTAAGCTGAGTAATCATAAAATCAATTTATATTCTGTGTATTCCCCATGATGCAATATGACAGGATAATAATTTATTGATCTGTGGATTAAAGGTATGTGATGATATCAGTTCTTTCAGCCACTAAAATATTATGTTTGAGATATTAAAAGCTTAGTCTGATTATTTTGGCCCTGGAGGTTGTTGTATTGGTGGCAATGAAATTCTAATTTTCTAATAAAATTTCCTGTCTATAATCATTCATTAGGATAAAACCATGGCTTAACTCTATCACTAAGTTTCTTCTAGGAGCAGGATGGATTTAGTGATTCAACTAAAGAGAGCAAGAAAATAGCATTTTATAGGCTCCAACTTAAAGATGTTCTTGATAACATTTGAAATAGTATATGGAAAGTTTTCATTCATCCAAAGTCAGGAGTCCTGTTTTCCATACCATCCTACCTGTTATTGAGTAGAAGATTATACTGCTTTCTGCGTGATAGGCCCAAAAATTGAGAGACGAGTTGTTAGGTCAAGAAAATCAGACTTTATTCAAAAAGTCAGGAGACCAAGAAGATGGTGGACTGGTGTCCTAAGGAAACATCTTACCTGAATTAGAATCAAAGCCTCTTTTATACTAAATGGGGAGTGGGTGTGGTTGATGGTTACACACATCTTCATGTCAGAATCCTTCATTTTTGCAGCTGTCTCTGTAGGTCACAATGTTCCTATAACCTACAACAAGACAAATTTCTTCTCTGATCTTAACTTTTTATCTCTATATGAACGGGAAAAGTGTTATACCTTTCATTTTCAGAGCCTTGACATGGGCTATTCTATCAGGTGATAGGCAGCACGCTTAACTTATGGCCAAAACAATAGAATAAAGGTTCAAGCAAAAGAAACATCCACTCTGGAGTCAGCTTTGTTGTTTAGCCACTAAGTTGTGTCCAACTCTTTTGTGGCCCCATGGACTGTAGCCCGCTAGGCTTCTCTGTCCGTGAAATTTCTCAGGCAAGAATACTGGAGTGGGCTGTCATTTACTTCTCCAGGGGGTCTTCCTGACCCAGGGATTGAACTCATGTCTCCTGCATTGGCAGGCGGGTTCTTACCACTGAGCCCCCAGGGGAGCCCCAATCAGCTTTGCTCTTCCCTACATCATACCTTTGTTGCTGTTTTAGAAAAACGTCAAAGAAGGGTGTCAGGCACCTCTGTAGCAGCTGCCTTCAAAGAGTTTATTTAGCAGCTACTTCATTACATCTGGTAGAAGTACTGGACTCTTGGATAACTGGCAACATTCAATTGAGTTTAAATCTTAAAAAAAAAAAGAAACATCCTTTATTTACTCCTTTACTTATCTTACCCATTTGAAAAGACCCTGATGCTGGGAAAGATTGAAGGTGGGAAGAGAAGGGGACAACAGAGGATGGGATGGTTGGATGGCATCACAGACTCAATGGACATGAGTTTGAGTAGACTCCGGGAGTTAGTGATGGACAGGGCGTGCTGAAGTTCATGGGGTCGCAAAGAGTCAGACACGATTGAGTGACTGAACTGAACTTCTAAAAATGTTATGGAATAATAAAGACTATTTTTTTTCTATTTTCTGAAAAAAAGTTGGCTTCATCTTTTCTTGAGGCCCTATTCACCAAAGGTATGCATGACGCTTCCCAAATACTACTGCAGCTCTAATCACTCCCCTTGAGCTTCAGACCAACCGTCTGATCAGCACTTTCTTCAGGGTGTGCTACAGATAAATCAAACTGAAATTTCTCACAAAGCGCGATCACAATCTTTGTTCCCCTCAACCTGTTCCCCCTTTTGCCTTCTAGGTTAGTGATCTATGGAGCTGCTCAAGTCAGCATCCTTGGAGACTCTCTGGATCCTTTCTCATTGTCCCTCTCACTCACCTGCATTTGGATTCTTCAGATGGCCTGCTTATCTTATCTCATAAATGTCATCAGAATTCCCTCTATAACTTCCATGCTAATAGAATTTTATCATCTTTTAATGAGAACATCATAATAGCTGCTGGACTGAGCTCTCCTTGTAACCAAATGTAAAGAGAGGGGTCTTTCTTGTTCTCTCAGGCCTGAGCGTTCCTCATTCCAAAGTCAAGATGTTACCTGCCATTGAGGCCATATGCAAATTCTAGCATTTTCAGAGAAGCCAGGGCAGAACCACTTCTATTACAAAACATTTTTTCTTTTTCTCAGTTATAACAGAATGACTTTGGGAAACGATTCTGTAGGAGAGGGTGGCATACAAAGCGCAGTTTTCCTCCCGAGAAGATTTCCTCTCCCTAAATCCAAGTGCGGTGGGCTCTAAGACAGTCAGCCATGTGACTGAGGATATGCTGTGGTATTCCAATTCCCGGAAGAGTCCCTGTGTATGCCGTGTGTTTGCTCATCTGAAATGGATGTTTGCACAGAGATGATACAAGCACAGGACACAGGGTGATGTGGCGGGCAGAGAGAGACGGCGTCTGCAGGGCATGCTCACCTCCCACCATTTGATCTGATGAGGATGAAGAAGAGGTGAGCTTCTCTAGGGTCCAGTGGATGTTGAGCAAACATGTGGCCCCTTGCAGAGTATGGACTCCGCGGGGGACACTAGGGTGTGATAAGTAATTCCTACAGGCCATGCAATTCCTCTGTGTAGGTCCCGCAGACACTTTCTTATACTTGCCTTATTATTTAGCAGAGCCAAATGTGTTCAATTACCACAGAGGGAAAACCTCTCACCCAGAAGCAGAGACAACAAAGGGACAGAGACAACAAATTGTCCCAGAAGCAGAGACAACAAAGCCTTCCCTCTGCTGCACTCCTAGCCCTTTAAAACTCATCATTAGGGGCTTCCCTGGCAGTCCAGTGGCTAAGACTTTGTGCTCCCATTGCAAGGGTTCGATCCCTGGTCCTGGAACTAAGATCTCATTTGCTGTATGGTGAGGACAAAAAGAAACAAACAAAGAAACAAACAAACATTAACATTGTTAGCATTATAATTTAACATATCACAGTCTAGTTTTTGATGACTTCATCTTTAAAAGTTAACATTTAACCATTTTTCTACTATTTCTCATTTCTTCCAACACATTTTAAAATTTTAATGATGTCTATATTCTATTCTGTATTTATTATAAGATTTTATTTGCATTGTTATTCATTAATTCTAAAATTTTTGTCAATACATTCACAATTTTTCATCCCTGGTGAATTTTATTCTTTGTTGCTCTTGTAGTGATGTTTTCTCATTGTCAGTAAGATGCTTTTACAGATAAAGGCCAAATGTGTGCTTAGTTGCCATTTCAAACAAGAACTGTAATGCCTTTAATACTGGGCATTAGAGGAGATTGCTAAATTACTGAATTAATGATATAAATTAATGAAACAAATAAGAAGTTTGAAACCCAATCCCGATGTAAATGAAGCAGTTGGGTGTGCCAAATGAAAGAGAATTAAAAAAAAAGACAAAAAAACTTAAAATAGGCCAAAGGAAATATTTATGCTTTAGAATCTTTTCTAAAAAAAAAAATAAATACACTGTCTGAGAAGTCTATTGCACAAGTGCTTTACAATGGGAATTACTTTTTATTTGCTTGCAATCTGTTTTTCTGTGCTCTTGAAATCACCTGAAACATATCCCTTTTTGGAAGATGAAGAGTAAGGCTATTTTGCTAAAGAAACTGTGTTTGCTTGCACTTCGCAAAGAATAATGATGTTTATCTAATGTGCTGTAAATGGACTGTGGCCAGTAAGGCTCCCCAGATCTGATTCATCACTAGACACTGGTGTGTGTGAATATTCAAGGCATAGCCAAAAAGGTATGAGTCTCTGGGATGGTGGCATGGGTCTTTTGTAATTTAAAATGGGATAGATATTAGCAAACCCATTTCTCTGGGACCTTTATAGCTTCAGAGTGAATTATTTCTGTCCATAAAACAGAGAACCTGCTGTGTGATATTTGTAAACAGCAATTTTGTTTGTAAAAACAACATAAACCTTTTATGTGCCTGATGCCCATTTCCTAACAGCTTTTTGTTGAATGTCTCACATACCAATGGATGCGGGGATGGAAAAGAGATGCTCTACGCATATATTGTTTCCCACCAGTTGCTAAGATTAATCAAATTGGCCCATCCATCTAATAAAATTACATCTCATGCAAATTCATGGTGGCGGTACCCCAGCTGTCTATGGCTGCCACCGCACAGCATGTATTATACTCTGCATATGCGACTCCCCTGTGCTTCACACAATGCATATGTTAAGTTGAGGGACTTACAACACTTCTTTTTTCGCTTAGCATCTTCTAGTCAATGTATCAGCAGGGGACCATCCAGAGAGGAAGTATCGTTTCCTTTCTCCTCTGGAGATTCAATTGCAACTCTGTTTCATGTCCCCGAATTAGAGGGGAAGAGAGAGACTCTGAGCCTTGTATCCTACCAGCATTTGATTACCGTTGCTAATAATGAGAATTATTGAACCAGTAAGGTGAAAGACTAACTGTGCACATCTGGTCTGCTCATCTGGTTTTGGAGATTGGACCTCGGATGGAGCCTCATAAGGAGGTCTGTGTTGGCCTTAGTAGCTGACGTCTGCCTTTCTTTTCTTTTTGTTTGGTTGATCCACTCCTGTTTTCATTAGATGAAGGCTGTCTTCTAACGGCGTGTATTAGTAGAAATTGCTCAACTTTGGACTGAAGCACTGCCATTTTTAAGATGTGTAAGCTGTGTACTCATTCTTACCTATTCACCTCAACCTTTGTTGACCTGTTCAATTTTACATTGACTCTCAGATCTCTGCTAGCTTGTTTTCCCCCTTGCCAGGAGGCCTTCCCTGATCTTGAAAGATGAAATCTGTAGCCTCTCTTTTATTATTCTTTAAAACTGATTGCATATACTTACTGTAGTCTCAAGTATTCTATGCTATGTTATATTCACCAGTTATTTTTCTCTTCCCAGTACCAAGCCTTTAAAACTGGAAGCTATGGCAAATCTGTATTAATCACCAGGCTTCGCAGGTGGTGCTAGGGGTAAAGAATCCGCTTGCCAATGCAGGGGACATAAGAGATGAGAGTTCGATCCCTGGGTCAGGAAGATCCCCTGGAATAGGAAATGACAACCTACTCCAGTATTCTTATCTGGAAAATTCCAGAATTTTCAGTCCATTGGGCTGGCACTTTTCAGTCCATTGGACCACAAAAGGCTGGACATGACTGAGTGACTGAGCATGTACCATTACAGAATTCCTAAATTATTTTGGTGATTAATATGTGCATGCATGCTAAGTTGCTTCAGTCGTGTCTGATTCTTTGTGACCCGTAGACTGTAGCCCACTAGGCTCCTCTGTCAATGGGGATTCTCCAAGCAAGAAGACTGGAGTGGGTTGCCATGCCCTCCTCCAGGGGATCTTCCTGACCCAAGGATTGAACTCTTGTCTCCTTTGTCTACCTGCATTGGCAGGCAGCTTCTTTACCACTAGCACCACCTGGGAAGCCTGGTGATTATTATAGATTTGTCAAGTAAGTATTTAATGAACATAATGATATATCAAGACATTCGGGTTGCAGAAAATGACTAACTTATCTTTGCCCTGTATCCAATTGTACAAAGGGTAATTTCTACATTTTAGAGTTGCCTGGAAGTCTAACATCAGTTATCTAATTTTTTGAGAAGGATCAAAAAGTTTTTTTTTTTTTTTTTCCTGAGAGATCATTCAGGAATCTTTGTGCTCTGACAGTTCAGAGTAACTAGAGAAGTATCCTTGGTTTTAAATTAATCATGGTGCCACTATTTGGGCTCACTAGCCCATATCAGCCATTGAAAGATGTGTTGTTTCACTCTCCTATGCTGGACGTAGGAATCCTATGCTGGGCTTATTGAGTCCCAGTCTCTAAAAACTGTGGAATCAATGTGCCTCAAGTTTCTACTTTCTTGGGTGCTGAATGATACCCAGAGAGCACTTCTAAGAACTCATAACATTCAGTGTTCCCAGGTTATGGGGTGCCAACCCTCTTCTCACTGGTTGAATGGCAACCCTGTCCTTCTCAAATTTCCAGCCACCATACCAACTAATCAAAAGGCTAGACCATGAAGGGCATGGAGATAATGGCTTTTGAAGCGCTCTGTGAAACACAAGACATTAATCCCTGTTTCACCACTACCTTGATTCAAGAACTGAAGCAAGAGGGGGGAATGATATAAAATTTTATTTATTTCAATAGCAGCTAGAACAAGGCAGAAATTAAATTTTGAAAAATTGTCTAACCATAACTGAATGAGTTAACTTGCTAATCAATGTAATTTAATGCCCCACACCATAAAGTTATCATGGTGATTAAATTGATAGGCATTAGCTGTTCTCACCTTTTCAAAGCATCACAATGCACAGCAGTCTGATGGTACGCAATGTGACGGTGCTGCAAGCTTTGCCCCCCCGTGTGCATTTGCGCACATTGTACCAGATGTTTGGAAGTTTAAATTTCTCCCCAGGAATGTTTCAGTCATTTGCTGTTGCTATTTCTATAAACTGTTCGAGTATCCATTTAAGAGCATTAATATTGTTACTCTACAAGTGACAATCTGGAAGGAAGTTATCATCCATAGGGGCACTGTTGGACAGAAGAGTAGATCGTTGGTATCTTGGGCTTTGGCTTCATAGAGACTTGATTCTTTGTCCAACTTCATCAGCCTCTAGAGTTATACACTGATAACCCACCAATCCCTCTAAGTATACCAATACTTACCTTATAGAATTTTAATCCTGATTATATAAGATAATGTATACATACCTCAGCACATTGCCTTGCAAATTGTTGTTGTTGTTCAGTTGCTGAGTCATGTCCGACCATTTGTGACCACATGAACTGCGGCATGCCATGCTTCCCCATCCTTCATCATCTCCCGGAGTTCACTGAAATAATAAATACTAAATTTGTTGTTATGAATAAAATCAAAAGTTGTTGCCTTTCCTATAAAGATAACCGAGTGCATGAGTCTCTCACCCTGTGTGGCTCCAGCCATTTCACCTACCTGGCAGTACAGCTTAGTATAAGAGAAGTTTAAATCTCTGTGTAGCTATCTACCTGGTTTGCTCAGTATACAAATACTAACTGTCCATTGTGTGAGGAGTCTGGTACTAGGCCAGAATATCATCTTCTGTTCTTAAAGAATTTCTAATGAATAATTTTTAATGTATCTTGGATTTGAGTCTTGCGAGAAATGAGAAGGCAAGAAGATGGGAAGGGTGGTGCAGTGAGAAGTAAATACAGACGCAGCTGAAAGGCTGTAGTGGATGTGAGTGACTCAGAGCTGCGGGCTCTGGTTGAAGATGAGCAGAAAGAGGTCTGTGAGAAGCAGGTAACTAACAGGCCCTTATAAGATGCCCAGGAGGATGGCCTTTATTCTAAGCACAAAGTAGATTGAATCTGTTTTGTTCTGTTTGGTCATTGTTTTTCAGATACCACATATAAGTAAAAACACACATACTTGTTTTTCTCCACTTGACAATTAACTTAGCATGGTACATACCAGGCCCATTGATATTGCTGCAAATCACTATATTTCATTATTTTATTTTATGACTGCATAAAATAAAATAAAATAAATACAGATTTCCCTGATGGCTTGGGGATAAAGAATCAACCTGCCAATTCAGGAGACCTTGATCCTTCGGTCAGGAAGATCCCCTGGAGAAGGAAATGGCAACCCTCTCCAGTATCCTTGCCTGGGAAACTCCATAGATAGAGGAGCCTGCTGGGCCACAGACCATGGGGTTACAAAGAGCTGGACACAATTTAGTGATCAAACACCCACAACAGATGTTCCACTGCTTATGTGTACTCTATCTTCTTGATCCATTCATCTGTTGCAGGATGCTTAGGTTGCCTCCATGTCTTAGCTGTTGTAAATAGGGCTGCAGGGAATGTAGAGATACATATATCTTTTTGAATTAGTGTTTGCTTTCTTTGGGTAAATATCCAGTAATGGAATGGCCAGATTATATGGTAGTTCTATTTCTAGCTTTTTGAGGAAATCTCATACTGTTTTTCCAAGTGACTGCACCAGTGTGCATTCCTCCCAACAGTGCAGGAGTGTGCCCCTTCCTTCATACCCTCACCAACACTTGTTTCTTGTCTTTTGAATCATTGCCATAAAACAAAACTGATACAGCGCACAAATTAGTAGTTTCCAGAGGGGGCAGGGGGATGGACAAAATAAGTGGAGGGGCTCTGAGGTACAAACTTTCACTTACAAGTTAAATAAATCTTGTACATCTAGTAAACATGGTCAGTAATATTATGACAACTTTGTATCGTGATGGATGGTAATTGGTCTTGCTTCAATGATGATCACTTTAAAATGTATAAGAATATCAAAAAGCCATGGTGTATACTTGAAAGTAATCTAATATTGTATAACAATTAAAAAGTAGAGCCCCTCAAAGATGCTCAATGACTTAGGAATTTTCTAGCTTCAAATTAATGTGCTCTGACATTGTTCTGGAGGCTACAACTCTGCCTTTTCTTTGGTGCAAAAGGCTGTGACCAGGTCAGTAGATTCATAACCATGGATGGAGCAGCAGGGCTTTAGGCTGTTGCAGCTAAGTATCATGGGGGGGTGTGTGTGTGTTAGTCGCTCAGTCGTGTCCGACTCTTTGCAACCCCATGGACTGTAGCCCACCAGGCTTCTCTGTCCATGGAATTCTCCAGGCAAGAATGCTGGAGTGGATTGCCATTCCCTTCTCCAAAGTATCATGGGTAGTTGAACACAAATTAGGAACCAGGAGGCTTGCCCTTTCAGAGGTTGTGATTACTGGTCAGGTTCGAAGATGGCTGAATGATATGACTTCCATTTCACACAATTAAATATAATTTGAAAGAAATCAAGGAAAATATATGTTCTGTGCCTACTATATATCTGGCCTTAAAGGTATTATAATCATGTTTTTTCACTTAATCCCCAACCATTCTAGAGTATTATATAATGTTTTAAACCAAAACAAAAGTTAATATGATAGCGTAGAGACTGAAAAAAAAAAGGGAGTTTCCCAGGAACACACAGAAAAGAATACAGGGAGACAGAGGCTCATGGAATTCTCCAGGCAAGAATGCTGGAGTGGATTGCCATTCCCTTCTCCAAAGTATCATGGGTAGTTGAACACAAATTAGGAACCAGGAGGCTTGCCCTTTCAGAGGTTGTGATTACTGGTCAGGTTCGAAGATGGCTGAATGATATGACTTCCATTTCACACAATTAAATATAATTTGAAAGAAATCAAGGAAAATATATGTTCTGTGCCTACTATATATCTGGCCTTAAAGGTATTATAATCATGTTTTTTCACTTAATCCCCAACCATTCTAGAGTATTATATAATGTTTTAAACCAAAACAAAAGTTAATATGATAGCGTAGAGACTGAAAAAAAAAAGGGAGTTTCCCAGGAACACACAGAAAAGAATACAGGGAGACAGAGGCAAGCAAAGGTCTGTCTGGATCCAACACTCATCCTGTTTCCCTCTACCCTCAGTGATGAAAAGCATGAATCATCTAGGAAAAGACCACAGTTATCCTGCCACAGGGAATTCCTCTGATTTTTAGGGAAGAGGGTTGAAAAATAGTAAAGAGGAATAAAACCAAGTGGCAGGTTTAAGAGCAAGGACACATGCCCATGAGGAGGTAGGAACTATCCCAGCAACCCCTCTTGAGAAATCACTGCCTCTGTCTCAGTGGTTGCCTAGCAGATGCCATTCTAGGGTCCTACCAGCCACAGGGAGCATGGGGTGGCTGGATTTTCAGGGAAGCCAAGAGGTGCAGACAAAGTAACTTGCTGAATCTGAGTCTCAAAGTTGGCTCTGAGAAGTACACAACTGACTAAACAGTCCTCATGAAACACAAAAATCAAAAACAAAAAAAACCCATAGTTTATGTCCAACCATTGACTCAAAATAAAACCTCTGAGAGCCGAAGGAGGGTCAGGAAAGCCATATTAAGCAACTTAACTCATTTCTTGGTAAAGCAGGACATCAATCAATCAAGTTAAATAATCTCCCTTCAAGTTGGATTTAATTGGAGAGCTGTCTGGAGGGCTCAGAAGTGGGTAGTGACCTAACAGGAAGTTACCCATTTTCTACTTTCAAAGGACTTTATTTTTCCAATTTCCCCCTAATATTTTTTCTGTGGCTTTCCTAAACGCTTGCTTACTATTTGCTATTAGGAAGTGCCATGCATTATGTGAGAGATTGCCATTTTTCTT
Organism: Aepyceros melampus; assembly: GCA_006408695.1. Lineage (NCBI taxonomy): Eukaryota > Metazoa > Chordata > Mammalia > Artiodactyla > Bovidae > Aepyceros > Aepyceros melampus. The sequence goes on from SJXQ01005684.1 coordinate 151,284, forward strand.
TCTCATCTGGTATCATTTTGGTTTCACGCTTGACATGGGCACCATAACGTGGGTCAGCAAGGCAGCCAAGCTGTGGTGAGTCTGCCATTGTGGAGTTGTTTCTCTTGATTGCTGGCAGATTGGATTAAACAGGAAGTGAGAGATATTTTTGTTAGCCTTAATTAGGGCCCGCAGTACATATGTTCTTTTTCCAGATGCGACAACCTGATGAAAAAGGCAGCAGAAAGTCATTAGAACACAGGTAAATAAGGCACTGCTAAAGATGGGGGAAAGAGGCAAAACATTTGGAAAACAGATTACCTTTGTTTGCAAGTTGAAAAGAAAGAGGCAGTCTTTCTGAAGAATCTGTGGAACTTATATGCAGAGTTTTGAGCAGTTACTTGTCACTTTCTATTTTTGTTCATAGGTTAAAAAAAATATTGGTATATAATTAGTGTGTTTTCCCTTCCAAATGTAATAAATCATGACAGCATTTAATTTGTAAATGTGGATGTCTGATAAAATAATTATAGCTACTGCTACCATATTACTGAGTACTTTAGTGTGCAGCAAGCAAGAATTTCGAGTCCAGATTTTGCAACATTTTCAAATGCAGTTCCCTTGATATAGTACAACAGATCAGTATTATCATGCCATCATATGGGCCAGGAAATTGAGACTTAGGGCAGTTGAGTACCTTGCCTGAAGTCACAGAGCTAATAGGTGACAGAACTCAAGTGTAAGTATTGTGTGTTTGGGACTGCATTTTTTTCTCTGTGTTTTAGGACTGCAGAGATGTCCTAAAGCAGGGAGTAAATTGCAGGCCCTGGTGGGTATCTCTCTATTTCATAGAAAAATCATCCTTTAAGTCTCTCACTCTTAATTATTACTTTCCTGTAAGAATTTGTGATAGGCATTGCAAGACACATTTAGCAAACAAATGATATATAGCATACACTGCAGTCCACAAGGTCACAAAGAGTCGGACACAACTTGGCAACTGAATGACAACCACATAGCATATGTTGAATATAAGTAGTTGAACAAGTGCAACAAAGTCCATGCCAACCAGTTTCCCCACCTAGCAGGATATTCACAAAATATCTAGCAGGACAGTTTTATTTTTTGAGTAAGGAATATGTTCATCCTACATTTATGGTCATCTAGATTCTCCAAGTCAGGGTAATCTTATCTCTGACCCAGAAATCTGAAGCTGGACTCTTGGAAACAAGAACTAATATGTATATTCCTGCAGTGTCTAGAATCATAAGCTTTAATGATCTATCCATTAACTTTCTCTCTAGGTCAGGAGTTCCTGGTCTTTGATTTAGCGCATAAGCCACGTACTGAAAGACATTGTCTCATACCTGTAAGATGTTGCCACTCAGGTCTGTAATTGAGTTTTTCAAAGTCAATTTCACAATTCTGTCAGACGAGCTGGTTCAAGGTGATGGTGAACACGATAAGATAAAAGAATCCCATGAAGATAAGCCTCATGCCACTCTTAAACTGCCAATATCTTAAGTTTGAAGCATTTTAACAATCCTGCATTTTTACTCCCCATTTGTTTATAGTTTTTTGTCATATTTTGCATCTTTATGTTTTATGTATCCAACTACTTATTGTAGATACAGATGATTTTACTACTTTTGTCTTTTAACCTTACTACTAACTTTATATAAGTGGCTGATATAGTAACTTTACTGTATTATTTGCCTTTACACATGAGATTTTTCCTTTGGGAATTTTCATATTTCAGTATTTATGGCCTTTGCTGCTCTACTTATAGTAGCCCTTTTAACATTTCTTGTAAAGCTAGTTTTGCAGTGATAAATTCTTTTAGTTTTAGTTTGCCTGAACTCTCCATCAAACTAAAAAGTTTCTTTCATAGCAAAGGAAACTATCAATAAAATTAAAAGTCTGCCTATTGAATGAGATAGCTATTTGCAAGTGATTTATCCAATAAGGGGTTAATATCAGAAATATGGGGGTCCCATGTGTCACTAGTGGTAAAGAATCTACCTGCCAATGCAGGAGACTCAAGAGACAAGTTCCATCCTGGGTCAGGAAGATTCTCCTGGAGGAGGAAAATGGCAGGCTACTCCAGTACCTTTGCCTGAAAAATTCCATGGACGTAGGAGCCTGGTGGGCTACTGTCCACGTGGTCGCAGAGTTGGACACGACTGAGCAACCTAGCACACATGCACACATCCAAAATGTACAAAGAACTCATACACGTCAGCCTCAAATAAACTAACAACTTAATTAAAATATGGGGAAAGGATCTGAGTAGACAAAACCTAACAAGTGAACAAATGTAACCAAAGCAGAAAGTGATTCATAGAGAAGGCAAACAGGTGGTTGTCTTGAGGGTAGGAAATGGAGGGGAGGAAAGAAATAGGTGAGGGCATTTAAGAGGTACAGACTTTCAGCTGCAAAATAAGTGAATCATTATTAGAATGAAGTGTGCAGTGGGAGGGATGTAGTCAATAGCTATAGTGAATAACTATGGTGACAGATGGGAACTAAACTTACTTTGGTGTTACCTCCTAGTTACTGGGTACAGTTGGAACTCCAGTTTCAACAGTGGGCATGGGAGCCCATTGTATATGGAATGTGCATCCAATGAGCACCGCCTAAGCACTTGACTCTGGAATAGATCTGGGTGCTTTGAAGATCTGTATAACGCAAGGTCCCTGTACTTAAGTGCTAGAGTCAAGTACATTATAAATAGACATCTTCAAAGCAATGTGAAAAGTTGATAAGATATAGGTTTGTGTAGTTTATATTTGGCATCATTATTTGTATATACATTTGTATATACATTTATCAAATACTATAGTTTCTGTCTTAAAGAATTAAAATATGAACACCTGGTCTACCCCCTTGAGATTACAATATTCTATTTATTATGAAACATGCACCCAAAATATTAATATAATTAAAGTAAAAAAAAATGTTCTAGAAGGCTTCAGATGAAGAATCTTAAGAGCACACAGAAATAATTTCCTGTTCAAGGTCATTGAGAGTTTTTTTCTATGAAAGGGGTTGAGGAATTGGCTAAAGGAGGTGACATTTGAGCTAAGTCTGAATGGATTAAAAGGATTTTTGGAACTTGGACAGTAGAGTAAAAGACTGAAGTGTGGCTAGACGGTCAAAGTAGAGAGGATTCCCTTTAGGTTGGAGCACAGAAGATGAAGTGTTTGTGTATATATGAACTTGAACTATGTGAAATTGTCACTGTGATGGTCACACAGTCTAATTTTTTTATGTAATGTGCTTGAATCATCCCCAAACCATATCCTACTGCCACCCTGTGGAAAAATTGCCTTCCACGAAAACTGTCCCCAGTGCCAAAAAAGTTGGCAACCGCTTATAATATAAAGAATGGAGGCTTCAGAGCCAGACAGACACAGATTGGAATACTGATCCTATCACTGACATTGATTAAGTCACTTAAAATTCCTAAACTCCATTCATTCAAACTGCAGAATGGGTATCATCTTTTTGTCTTCATGGTTTGTGGAGATGAAATGAGATTATTACATATACATGTAATAATAATAACATATACATGTAATAATAATTTCTAATATGATATCAGTTCAGTTCAGTTCAGTCGCGTTCCAATGAGTCAACTCTTCGCATAAGGTGCCCAAAGTACTGGAGCTTCAGTTTTAGCATCATTCCTTCCAAAGAAATCCCAGGGTTGATCTCCTTCAGAATGGACTGGTTGGATCTCCTTGCAGTCCAAGGGACTCTCAAGAGTCTTCTCCAACACCACAGTTCAAAAGCATCAATTCTTCGGCGCTCAGCCTTCTTCACAGTCCAACTCTCACATCCATACATGACCACAGGAAAAACCATAGCCTTGACTAGACGGACCTTAGTCGGCAAAGTAATGTCTCTGCTTTTGAATATACTATCTAGGTTGGTCATAACTTTTCTTCCAAGGAGTAAGCGCCTTTTAATTTCATGGCTGCAGTCACCATCTGCAGTGATTTTGGAGCCCAAAAAAACAAAGTCTGACACTGTTTCTACTGTTTCCCCATCTATTTCCCATGAAGTGATGGGGCCAGATGCCATGATCTTCGTTTTCTGAATGTTGAGCTTTAAGCCAACTTTTCCACTCTCCTCTTTCACTTTCAAGAAGAGGCTTTTTAGCTCCTCCTCACTTTCTGCCATAAGGGTGGTGTCATCTAGGTTTTCAGAAATCATTGTCTATACCATTACAGAAGTTTTGATCATAATTGGAAAAGTTTTTGACAGTAACAAAACAAATCTGTAAGAAAACCTCTGCAATGTCTTCTCTTGCCCATTCCTCTTCTTCACATCCTCTTCAGCCCTTGTGCATCCTCAACAGTAGGCCCTCTCCACCAGCTGTTGAGGGATTTCAAGTGCCAGGGAGCCCGGCTGCTCACATATGTTTGAATTGCTTCCTCTCTACTTAACCTTCCTGCTAGAAAATTAACAAGTTCAACTTTTTCCTTTAAGTTGCCAAACATTTCGCACTTGGAACTGACTATTATAAAATGTGCATGGATAATCGCTGATTGTTTCTTTGGCACGGTCATTATTTATGCCATTATTTGTAGCACACACATTAACAATTCGTTTTCTGGGGCAACTGTAGAAACAACTCGTGAAAGTGAATGGGAACCGCCTGGGATTTTCATAACATTTTTCTTTCCAAGTTGTGCAATTATGTACTACAAATGGGATTAGTGTTTGGGGAAGAGACAGATGTCTGTACCCTCACTGCAACACAGTCTATGAAGTTTAACTTCAGTGTTTATCATATTAGTTTACAGCTGATAATGCATATGCATACTACTTTTCTGCATACAAAAGACTTTCTTATGTATTACTTCTTTGGAGGTATCAAATCAAAAGTGCAATTTAAAGGCAAGAAGAGCGGCTGATATTTATTTCATGTTGCATACAGGTAAACTGAGATTTGGCATTATTAAAGAGTTTGCTTAAGCCACACCACTAGTAAAGTAGACACTTATCCTAGATTCTTATTTCAAATGAAAAGTTCTTTCCTCATGCCCCCCCAACTTTCATTGTTATGCATATGGAGCTATCTATTGCTATATATACAAATATGTAATCTACAGAATATAAGACCACAGTCTCAGAGTTTGATTGTTTATTTTGGGCAGTAGCAATTGTTAGTTGCTGATAAAATCTAGGATTTTTTTTTTTTTTAGGAATTAAAAAATAATCACTCTGGTTAAGACTTCTTAGAGTTTTTGGTGTCTGAATATTCTACCATCCACCTACACTTAGATTCCAGGCCAATAAATCATCTTCATTAGGATGAAAGACAAATGAGAAATAATGTGCTAGTGATGTTAGCAAAGCTTGTTAGTAGATAAATTTGCATTTAGAAGGCAAAATGAGACTCTTTCTTCCTGATCCATCGAATCTAAAAAGCCTGAGATATGGTGGCTATTCAAAGGTCCATTTATCAACAATGATAATGACAATAGTGATGTTAGTTAATAGTTACTAAAAGCATCCTAGGGCTAGAAACTTTTCAAACCATTTTGTGTCTATCGACTCATGTGATCATCACAAATATACTACCAGGCAATCACAAACAAGCATTGTCAGGGTAGTAAGCTAACCTACATTCAAGTCAAGAAACTGGCAATTCTTAGTGTGGTCTAGACAATTCTTAGTGTGGTCTAGGCAGTTTGAGCTTGGGTGTGTTTACCCCCATAGGGAGAGGAGGTATAAGAAAGTTTACTATTTCTGAATATACAGAATAAGTATGGCCAAGTCTTTGTAAAGCAGTTTAACCAGATCCACAAAGAGGTGAGCCCTGAATATCTCAGCTTCTGGTCAACGAGGATAGCAACACTGTGTTCCATGGTTGCTGGAAAGATATGAATTAGCCTGGCAAGAGACAGGAGAGCCACACTCCAAAGGGCTCTGGAGTATATAGAGATTAAAAAATGTATCCCTTCATTAAAATCTTATGATTTTTATAATTTTTATAGTTAGGCAGTTTAGTTGATACTTTGAGGAGGAACCATATCACGGCCTAAAGTTGTGTTATTACGTTGTTTAGTTGCTAAGTCATGCCCGAGTCTTTGTGACCCCATGTACTGCAATACTCTGTCCTCCGCTTCTTCTCAGAGTTTGCTCAAATTCATGCCATTGAATCAGTGATGCTATTTAACCATCTCATCCTCTGCTGCCCTCTTCTCCTTTTGCCTGCAATCTTTCCTAGCATCAGGGTCTTTTCCAATGTGTCAGCTCTTTGCATCAAGCAGTCAAAGTATTGGAGCTTCAGCTTCAGCATCGGTCCTTCCAAAAAATATTCAGGGTTGATTTCCTTTAGAATTGACTGGTTTGATCTCCTTGCAATCTAAAGTTGTAAATGTTCAGTTATAACACTGTTACCATTGTTACTGTCAGCTAACAGGGAAGCTAGAGAGAAGCAGGAGCCCATGCCTGACAGATCTCTCAAGCTTGTTTCATTTTCAGCATATTACATGGAGGTGGGCAGGTGTTCTTTTATTACAGATAAGGGATATGAAGATTCTAGAAGGTTGTACAAAACTATTAACTCAATCTCTAGTTAGTCTAAGGTTTCTCATGAAAGGGTATAGACATAAAATAAATCCCCCCTTCAAGAAGAAAACAGGTGAAAGCAGAATGCCTTCCTTTAGAAGAAGCCCCATTTTATATAAAAGAAAATAAGGCAATGCCTTAGACATTTATTTATTCCAGTATAATGAACTAAATTAGCTCCATAATATTTAAAATAGTTGGTGGCTTATCATGTTGTTATCTGGTTTTGTCAAGCTAAGGCTGAAAGTCACAAAGCACGTTCAATTCTCCAGAGCCTCAAATTAATTGGTTTCCTGACACCAGAGTTCCAAAAAGATGAATCTTTCTAATATGTGTTCATCTCTCTTTATTTACTTTAAAATAGAAGGCATAAGCTGTAACTCTATGACTATCTATGTTTATATGATTTATGCAGTTGTGGAAAGCAATGCAGCATGGTTAGCTTAGGAAACAGTGAAAGTTTAAAAGTTATAGCTATCATTAGTTGTACCAGATGTAAATTAACTTAAATATACTGAAATTTATAGTCTTCTTTCTAGAACTAAATCCTTTCTATTACATAGTAAGTGCAATAACTCGTGGCGGGAGGAGGAGGGGGG
>SJXQ01005684.1:159053-264590 GCA_006408695.1 Aepyceros melampus
TAATGTTTGAAGAGCATAGATTTATCTATACTTTCCTCAGTGGCTTTATTCAACTAACTTTTCCTCTTCAAGGGGTGCTAAATAATTTTTTACAATAGAATATTTCCTGCCATATCAGTAAACAAAGGATGCCATAGTCAACAATCGCAGCCACCATGGATGGTGAGCTGGTGAGCCCTGAAGGAACTTGGAAGGAGAAGAAAACCTGCCGTCGAGCAGTCATCAGACTGCAGCCACTCCCCATGGTGAGTCCTGAGGACACTCGGGATGTGCAAACACAGGATACTGGCCCCAGATAGGTGAGGTGCAATATCAAATGAATGATTTTAGTGGATCCAGACTCATGCATCATCTCATACATAGAAAAGTGCCAAGTTCCTTAACTTGACATATCGGGATTCTTTAACAATAATCTTATGATGTTCTGACTGATAGCTTACACCTTGTCTTGTGATCCCAGATGCACCCCCAAGATGATAGATGAACGTTTACAGTGTTTCACCAAATCGTGGTCTCCAAAGGAGAAGATTTAACTCCAGGACCAAAGACAGGCTCAGTCCCTCAGAGCTTTATGTAGTAGAAGTTTTATTAACGTGATAGTGACAGAAAAAAGCTTCTTACAGAGAACATTGGAAGAGGGTAGAAAGATTATCCACCTGGCTAGTTTTAAGCAGGGCATTATATACTCTTCTGCTAGCTGCTGAGAATAGAAAGAGAAATACCTCAAGGCTGAGAAAATTTCCTCCAGGCCCTTTCCTGTAACATACATCCTGGGATGACATCAGAATGAGATAAGTCAGAAGGAACAGGTTAACCCAAAGCTCAAGGCTGTGGAACTTTTACCCAGACCTCCCATAGCATACATTCTGAAAGCATGTTCTTGAACAAGAGATACTGCTGCCTGCCATACTTAGGCCTACGTATCTAAGGTAAAAGAATGTTAACAACAACAACAATATTCACCTCCTTCCTAAAGGGGCCTTAGGCTTGGACTCCTTATCAACCTGTCTAAGTTAACTCCCCAGGATTGCCTGTCCATTGTTGCAATTCTTACATATCCTAGCCCCTCCCCTTGCCTCCTTTGAGCGGTTTCTCAGATCAATTTGCAATATTGTCTCCTGGACTGCAGTCCCCAGTTTCCCCCAAATAAAACTTAATTCACAACTTTTATGTTGTACATTTTTTAAAGTCAACACTTTAATAAACTTTAAAGATTATTCACATAAAATTATTTAAAAAATAAAATAATATTAATTGTAAAATTTTAATACAAATTTTATATCACTGAAAATTAGCTGTTTCTTAGTAATGAGGACATATCACAGATAAATTAATAGTGTTTTTATTTTCTTTCTTAATTTCATATAAAAGAACAGTTCTTGTTGTAACTCATGGCACCTTAGATCTGTTGAAGTATTATATTTGCATAACTAACTTCTGGCCATAGCTACATAAATTATGATATATTAATAGGAAACTTTTAACCTAAATGAAGATGTTTACTTGCTATTTATCACTTTCTCATTCATTTAGTCATTTCTTCAGCAATCACACGTTCATTGTATTCTAAGACAATTTCCTAGGCATTTGTTAAATGTCATAAATACCATGCAGTTCTGAGAAGTTTCTACTGTTAGGAAGCTTACTACCTTATAGGATAGTTAGATACACAATACAATAAACTGTCATAAATCTTTTCCAAAGTCTATAGGATTAAGAGAGATGAAGTTACTATTTGAAATGATCTACTAGTCTGCTGCTGCTGCTAAGTCTCTTCAGTCGTGTCCAACTCTGTGCGACCCCATAGATGGAAGCCCACCAGGCTCCCCCATCCCTGGGATTCTCCAGGCAAGAACACTGGAGTGGGTTGCCATTTCCTTCTCCAATCATCTACTAGTCTATGCTCTTGAAATCTTTCAATGTGAATGTTTAATTCTGACTCAGTGGCTTAGTAGTACCCATTTTGTACTAAACATCTGGTAGGGAGTAGTTTCAGAAAAATACCTGAGCTGATTCAAAATTAAATATAAGTTAAATTTACTAAATTTTTAAGGATGAAAACTATGCTTTGGAAGCTATACAACTTGCTACTCATGCCATCTCTTTGTAAGTTTCAGTTCTTCCCTATTATTTTCATAGCCAAGGTCACTTAGGATTTACTTCATATTACTAAACAAATCAGGGGTATATGATTAGAAACGGAAAATAAGTGAAAGCATAATCAAGTGTAGCATTTAGGGCATACTCTTGGCTTTTTTAATTCATTAATTAAGGAAAGCTCACCTTTGAATTATTATACCAGTCAGTTTGCCAAGATGGTTCATTAAAGTCCAAATCTTATTATATATTACATGCTTTATGCTTTTCACACAAACTTATTATACTGCTCAGAGAAGGTGATCTCTAAAAGCACATTAGACTAATGTTCCTGAAACACTGGCTAATGTATTTTTTATTGGATTGCTGTAACCAAAAAAGGTCACCTAATGATTTCTTCCAATAATGATTCACTAAGAGGAAAATATAATTAATTAGTTATTGTTAAATGTTTGACCTTGAAATACCTTGTCAGGTTTTGAGATTTGCAATGTCATATTATCCCATATCAAAAACAGAAAATCAAATAATCTTTCAATACTGTTCTTTCACATGTTTTATCTAGACAAGTTAGAATGGTCATAGTTCACATTTGCTGAGTACTTACTGTGTGCCAAGTACTGTGCTAAGCACTTTAATTTATCACCGCATTTTATTCCCACATAAATGCTGGCAGCATATTATTGCTAAATATTTAGGTGGAGGAAATCAGGTGAAATTTGCCAAAGTTTACCCAGCCATTTAGAGGAAAAGTCCAAGTTTGAACCCAGATGTCTTGATACAGGCTTTCATGCATACCATACGTTCATCTTGATTCCTCAAGAAAAGTAATTATTTATGAGTGCAGATACTGATGTTTGGATTCCTCCATTCTCCCAGTAAATTAAGTGATCTCTAAATCATATTTTGGAACAGTGATATAATAAAAGAGGTCAAATAATTAAGATTTTGAAATCAACTGTGCTAGTTAAATCCCAGTCTCATCACTTGATGTTTTGGGACTTCGATTCAGTTGTTTAAGCTCTTCAAGCTTCATTTTCTCCTCCTATGACTATGGATACTTTTCAGAATTTTGTTTGAAGATGAGAAAAATACCTAAAAGTGTTTATGAAAGGACTTCAAGTCAACTCATTGGAAATTGAAATAGGTTTATTTTGGGCCAGCAACTTCCACTTGCATCATTATGAAACAAAAGAGTTGGTATTTTGAAACTTGAAACCTCCCATCCACTTCTCTTTCTTGTTGAAGATATACACATATGTATTTATAGTCGTATCAGAATTTAAGTGTACCTAATTGGAGATCCAACCAGTCCATCCTAAAGGAGACCAGTCCTGGGTGTTCACTGGGAGGACTGATGCTGAAGCTGAAACTCCAATACTTTGGCCACCTTTTGTGAAGAGTTGATTCATTGGTAAAGACCCTGATGCTGGGAGGGATTGGGGGCAGGAAGAGAAGGGGACGACAGAGGATGAGATGGCTGGATGACATCACCGACTTGATGGACATGAGTTTGGGTGGACTCTGGGAGTTGGTGATGGACAGGGAGGCCTGGCATGCTGTGATTCATGGGGTCACAAAGAGTAGGACACGACTGAGCAACTGAACTGAACTGAACTGAATTCTGATTTATCTTTCTTTGAAAGATATTGAAGAAAGTAAAACTACTGTGATGACTAAAGATATTATAAAGAGCACTTTGTGAGCTATATTCAACTTGAGTGCTGTTTTCAAGCAGGGTTGTGAGCATGCTACATCTCATCTATACCTTGCAATAGTAGTTTCATCAGTAGCACAGTAGGATGCTTTCTTCCTGCTTTAGATTTTTGTTCCTTCAGGAAACATTATGAGCAAGAGATTTGGTTAAGGTAGATTGATTTGTTGATTTGTTTGTTTGTTTTTGGGTGGAAGTGGGAGTGAAATGTCTCATGGATACCGCATCAGGAGTAAGGGATTCAGGACTGGTTGAATGAGGATGCTGTAACAGATGTTTAGGAATTCCCATGAGGAGTTCCAGAGCTGGGCAGGCCTTTAAGAGTAGATCACAATTGAGGAAAAAGACCTGGGCTTTTTAACATCACATCGATTAGTCTTTAAGATTCAATCACACACACATACACACACACACACACACACACACACACACACACACACAGAACATAACTGTGGCTTAGGTACCACACACTAGAAAGTATGCAAGGTTAACATGCTTTGGAGTTGCTTTAAATATGTGTGTGTGTGTGTGTGTGTGTGTGTGTATTTGTACATACACATAACACATGCATACACATGTACACGAGCATGTAAGATACTCTCCTAATGAGAGGTTTTGGAGGATTTATCAGATTCTCTACCATCTGAGTCACTAGGGAAGTCCATTTATTGTCTTAGGGATGATTGAATCCGTATAATTCCATATACTTTTGGATACTATTTTAATGTTTGGGTCTTTTTAAATCTTTATCACTGAAAGTCAACTTTTATTTGTTTTTGGAATTCATCTTGGTTCTGAACATGTCTCTTCAGTTTTGCCTTAAAGATTTTAAGATACTCATATGTTTACTTCCTGAGAGACCTTCAACTTTGTCACTGTTTATTATAAAATTTCATTTGTCCTGAAATCCTAAGATCTCAACATTTGATATTATTATTATTTTATTATTATTATTGGTTCCTGTATCTATCTCTCTCATGACCTTAATCTTTGTCACATTTTTGTTTTGTATTCTCAAGAGACTTCTTAATCTTTCTTTGCACTATTGACTAAAGTTCTTATAGCTTTACATTGTGTTTTTGTACACTGATAATACAATTTTACATTTTTTGTACTCTTTTTCAAATTAGTTTAATGCTGCTGCCTATTTTTCTAAGAAATTTTTTGAAAGTAGAAAAATATTGTGTTATTTTTAAACCTCTTTTTAATTTTTGGTTTTCTTATCCTATTTCAACAAAGCAATGCCATTTTGCCTTCTATTGAAAATTCTATTTTTTCTTAAAGTCAATGGTGCTCTTCTAGAATACATTTGCTTTTAAATTTTGGAATTTATTCTGTTTATTTTTACCCAAATAAAACCAGTGATAGAGGATATACAGACTTGAAATTTTCTAAAAGAAAGGGTCTGGGAATTTACTGTTAAATTTTCTATCCAAATATTTTAATTCTCACGGAACTCTGTCTCATTTTCACATCTGGAAGGCAATCATAATATGTCCCTATCATAGAAATTCATTTGTTGTGGCATTATTAGACCAAATGGATATATCTATCATTCCCTACTGCTCTTTTTTCCCCTACCACTCAAAACTACCCCACCACAACCACCAACAGTTTTCTAACTTTAATGGACCCTAGATTTCAGTTAATGGAATACTAAAATGAAGTAGGTTTCTTCCATCTTTTCTGCAAGAGAGGTTAATCTCTTCCATGAGACAAAGCACAAGTTGGCCACCATACTCTCAAATTGATATCACATGTTTCTTCATTTTGTCAAAAGTTGTCCATCTTTTCTCCATTTGTCTTTTTATTTATCATCACAAAAATGATGGTGAAAAGTTGAAATTTAAAGTTATGTCAAAAGCTGGTAGTTACTTGCCATTTTAAATTAGGTGTAAATCAATTGCTTTTATTGGCCTGAATCCCTTAGTCACAAGTACCTAGCAATTCAGTGAAGAAATTTACTCTCGGAATAGATAAAGTAAATGAGAAAAGTGGTTTAAGTGGGCAGAACACAAAAGTAGGAAATAAGATAACCGACTCTTATTGTGGTATTCACAGGCTGGCTTTTCATAAGTCATTTCTATTTTCATTCCTCAGTTTCTTTATTTGCTTCACGAATACCTGAGACTCCATTTTTAAATTACATTCATTATAGTTGTATGAACTTTTTCCTTTAAATTTCTGTTCTGTTTGTACTTAAGGAAAATTCAAAAAAAAGAGAAAGATACACTTGTTTTAAGTGTTAGATCTCTTGCAAAGGCAAGTTGTAAAGAAAACTCAAACAATATAATAATATCTTCTATCTGCTGAAGGAGAGATTCTGTGTTCTGTAATTCTAATCAAATCTCCCAGATAGAATTATTTTACCAAGCTATGCTCAAAACAGGAATAAATGTCATTGAGAGGAACCATAAAATTTTTTTCATTTATTTCTTTAAAGCTTTGTTCTATAAGATTATATGTTTAATTACTTTATTGAAATAGCTGGATTAGTTGTTTTAAGAGAAAAATACTTATACATGCTTTTGTCTTTTATCCATGTCTATAGAATCTCCTGTGACCATGATACCAACTGGTTCAGCATTCAAATGTGCATATTATAGATGTGAATTGAAATAGTACATAATTATTAATTAATTTAATCATCATTCAAATATTCATTAATTTCACACTATATCCCTGCCCAGTATTAGCCACTAAAGATTCAGAGATGAAAAGATCTAGACTTTGCTCTCAAGAAGTCCAAAGGGAAAATAGAAGACAAATAAAGTACATATTACATGGTACACCAAATTCAATGTAGGCAGATAGAAAGGGTTGCAAATCTCACTCTTACTAGGTTTCATTACTCTTTGGAAGAAAAATTATGAGCAACCTAGATGGCATATTCAAAAGCAGAGACATAACTTTTCTGACTAAGGTCCATCTAGTCAAGGCTATGGTCTTTCCAGTAGTCATGTATGGATGTGAGAGTTGGACTGTAAAGAAGGCTGAGCGCCGAGGAATTGATGGTTTTAAACTGTGGTGTTGGAGAAGACTCTTGAGAGTCCCTTGGACTGCAAGGAGATCCAACAAGTCCATTCTGAAGGAGGTTGGCCCTGGGATTTCTTTGGAAGGAATGATGCTGAAGCTGAAGCTCCAGTACCTTGGCCACCTCATGCAAAGAGTTGACTCATTGGAAAAGACTCTGATGCTGGGAGGGATTGGGGGCAGGAGGAGAAGGGGACGACAGAGGATGAGATGGCTGGATGGCGTCACTGACTCCATGGACGTGGGTCTGGGTGAACTCCGGGAGTTGGTGATGGACAGGGAGGCCTGGCGTGCTGCGATTCTTGGGGTCCAAAGAGTTGGACATGACTGAGTGTCTGAACTGAACTGAACTGAACTAAGTTTCATGATGTTACCTGCATCTTGATGTGTGAGAAGGAATTGTAAAGATAGAGTTGGTACGGTAGGTGAGAGTCATTCAATGTAAGAGAGTAACACAGATATGATATAGAGTGGCATATTCTGAAACCCAGATAGTTTAGCATAGAACACAGGAAGACTGGAAAGATAAGTCAAGATCTTATGGATCATTTTAAGGAGTTGGAATTTCCTTTTAGCAGAAATCTAGAATAATGGTATGCTTTTTTAAAATCTATTTTTAATGAACTTTTAGCAGAATATGAAAGTCACACAGTCATGTCTAATTCCTTGTGACACCATGACTGTAGCCAACCAGGCTATATATATAGTCCATGGAATTCTCCAGGCCAGAGTACTGGAGTGGGTGGCTGTTCTCTTCTCCAGTGGATCTTCCCAATCCAGGGACTGAACCCAGGTCTCCTGCATTGCAGGCAGATTCTTTACTGTCTGAGCAGAGTACAGCTGCTTTATAATCTTGTGTTAGTTTCTACTGTATAGAAAAGTGAATCAGTCATATATATATGTATATCCCCTCCCTTTTGGATTTCCTTGTCATTTAGATCACCCCAGTCCATTAAGCAGAGCTCCCTGTGCTATACAATAGGTTTTCATTATTTATCTATTTTATACATATACCAATGGTATATATGTGTCAATCTCCAAATTCCTCCCACCTCCCGTTTCCCCCTTGGGGTCCATATGTTTGTTCTTTCATCTGTGTCTCTATTTCTGCTTTGCAAATAAGATCATATATGTCATGTTTCTAGATTCTACTTGTGTGCATTAATATGTGATGTTCTCTTTAATTGGAAACATAGATTGACCTGAAAACTAAGCCTGGTCATTTAAAATACTTTAATCTCATAGATCTAATTCTTATATACATTAAAAAATTTCCCTAATCTCACAGACATGAATTTCTTAGCCTAAACTTATGTTTACTTAACAGCTGTCGTCTACCAAGCAGATATGTGGTCAGATGTACATGGGTGTGAACATTGATGTACTGCCAATTTTTACCTAAAAAGACCATTTTCAGACTTGACAAAGGTCACTTACAAAAAGAGGAAATGTGTTGATTCCGTAATCATCTTGCTGTTTTGTGAACTTCTTGAAGGCAAGGAATGTATTGAACACATATTTCTCATCTCCAATAAACTAACATATTGCTTTGAACATGTTGATTTATAAATATTTGAATGTATGAATGGCTAAGAAAATATAAAATAGAAATCATTTAGAAATCTAAGCTCAGATGGTAAAGAATGCAATGAAATGCTGGAGACCCAGGTTCAATCCCTGGGTCTGGAAGACTCCCTGGAGAAGGGAATGGCAACCCACTCCAGTATTCTTGCCTGGAAATTCCCGTGGACAGGGAAGCCTGACAGGCTACAGTCCATGGGGTCACAAAGAGTTGGACACAACTCGGTGACTAACACACACAAGAAATTCTGTTAAACGATTTGCTTTTATCCTGAACTCTATTTCACATTCATTGGAAAGCTCTATTCCTTCTGTTAGCACAGCATTTGTTTTCCTCACATAGTTTATCAATGCTGCTAATGAGTTGCTAATTAGCTGCCAATTCTTGTACAATTTAGAAGGACTGTTCAAAGGAATATGCCTCAATGATCTCATCTATTTGTTTCACATATCCATAGTCCTGTAATACAGAAATATTATACATCAAGTTAACACAAGCTCACTGAATATGGATGTAGACAGATTATAACTTCATTAAAAATTACTAATGTAGAGGTCTGTAAGTGCAGATGGTCCCTGACTTATGCTGGTGGGGCTTTTTCAAATTTACAATGATTCAAAAACAATATGCACTTTTTAGAAACCATATTTCAAGTTTTGCATTTTGGTCCTTTGCTGGGCTAGTGATATGCAGGGTAACGATCTTTCATGAACAGGGCAGTGGCAGTGTGCCCTCAGCTTCCTGTCAGCAAAATGATCACAGTCCATATGCTACAACTGGTCTGTACACATACAATCATTCCATTTTTCACGTACAGTACAATAGTTGATACATTGCATGAGATATTCAACACCGTTACATAATAGGCTTTTGGTAGATGATTTTGCCCAACTGTTGGCTGAAGTAAATGTTCAGAGGGTATTGAAGGTAGGAGATGCTGAGTTGTGATGTAGGTAAAAATTTAATTTTTGACTTATTTTATTTTCAATAGGCAATGACTTTATTGGGATATAACCCCATCATAAAGCAAGGGAAATCTGTATTCTTTCTTTTTTAGAAAGACAGGATTTTAGTGAAGAAGGTCCTAGGTTAGTATAGCATCACTTAATATAGTGGAAAAATATACATATCCTTCTATATAAGATTGGACTTGCAGTCATGGAGCTGAATCTTAATTCTGCTATTTACTAGTTGTGTGATATTAGTGTAGTTGCATCTTATTTATGATTTCATCTGTAAAATGGGAATAATCTGCGCTTCTGAGAGGTTTTGGTGATGATTCAATAGAAGTAACGTAGGTAAAGCATTAGCATAGTCCTTGCATATGGAAGGTTTTTAAAATTATTTTGTTTTTCTTCTCTTCCTATAATGAGTCATACTGTAGTCTCTTGATTAATGTGCTCAATTCCACAATTTATCCCGTGTTATTACATAACCATGGCTTATATTGCTATAAAGATGATCCCCTCAAAGTTTAAGATATGCGTGCATATTCCCAGATTTTTTTCTAAATCTGTGGCTCTGATTTACCCAGTCTCTTTTATGATGCTCAAAAGTATCCTTTTTTTTTTTCAATGAAAGCATGTATCACACATGTTATTTTTTAAATGCATGCTCCTTATAATTAAAAATTTACTCTCCTAAAGGCTTAAGTAAATTTAAAATTTGGTGGTGACAGACTGATTTATTTAGTTTCTCTTCTTCCCACACTGCTTCAGAACTTTAAATTGCTTAAAGTTAGGTGATTATTTTAGAGTACTCATTGAATTTAAAGTAGACTGAGGCAGAAATAGTAAGCTTGTGAAACACTGCATTCGCTACTCTGCGTTTCCAAGCCCCGTTTTATTTAGACTGGAACAGTTTGCTGTTTGGGGCTGAGTGCTGTGTGTCACTCACCATGTCTAGCTGTACGGTCTCTCCCTTCCTCTCTCTTGACTATCCAGACCGTATAACCACAAGGTAGGAGAAAATCAGTCTGGTTCCCTTAGTGACCACATAGAGTAAGTTTTCCTATCTTGTTCCAAACTCTACTAACCTTCAATCAACATGGACTAAGAATGACCTGGATTTAATTATTGTGATACACTATAGTATTTATAGTGAGGATTAATTGGAGTATATAATATATTGCTCTCATAATTTGGTCTATCCAAGTGAATACTTTCCAATACCCTCTTTACAGGAAAACAGAAAAAAACAAAAACAAAAACAAAAACTCTATCCTTTCTGACAGATGTATTGGGGTAAAGCACTAATAACCTAAATTTATTGAAAAATAAATAGTTTTATAACTAAGTGAACAAACAAATAGATCTATGCCCCCAAATAATCTTTATGCTATTAAAAGATTTAAAAAGTCACATGACCTTGTCTAGTATGTGTTTTTAAATCTCCAAAGAATTTTAGAATTTATTGTAGTACTTCCCATACGCTCATCATAATTACTAGGCTGCTGCAAAAGTAATTGTGGTTTTTGCATTGTTGAAATTTGTCATTTGGTATAAGAATACATTCTTAAGTAAATATGATTACGTTATACATTGTTTCAATGTACATTTCTCATTTTATGTTTTTTTTTGCTAGTGACATGCCATGCATTTTATATTTAGACTAGGGAAATGATGCTAGACAAAAAGCAAATTCAACTGATTTTCTTATTTAAGTTCAAAATAGGTCGTAAAGCAGGGGAGACAACTTGCAACATCAACAACACATTTAGCCCAGGAACTGCTAACAAAAGTACAGTGCATTTGTGGTTTAAGAAGTTTTACAAAGGAGATGAGAGACTTGAAGTTGAGGAACATAGTGGTCAGCCACAGAAGCTGACAACCAATTGAGAGCAATAATCAAAGCGGATCCTCTTACAGCTACATGAGAAGTTTCTGAAGATCTCAGCATCAGCCATGCTATGGCCATTTGGCATTTGAAGCAAATCAGAAAGCTTAAAAGGCTTGATAAGTGGGTGCCTAGCAGAAGTTGACAACCAATTGAGAGCAATAATCAAAGCGGATCCTCTTACAGCTACATGAGAAGTTTCTGAAGACCTCAGCATCAGCCATGCTATGGCCATTTGGCATTTGAAGCAAATCAGAAAGCTTAAAAGGCTTGATAAGTGGGTGCCTCATGAGCTGACTGTAAATAAAAGAAGTCATCATTTCAAAGTGTCATCTTCTCTTATTCTATGCAACAGTAATGAACGATTTCTCGATGGGATTGCAAGGTGCAATGAAAAGTGGATTCGATGTGACAACTGGAGACAACCAGCTCAGTGGTTGGACTGAGAAACTCCACAGCACTTCCCAAAGGCAAACTTATACCAAAAAAGGTCCTGGTCACTGTTTGGTGGTCTGTTTCCCATCTGATCCACTACGGCTTCCTGAACCCCAGCAAAACCAGTACCTCAGAGGAGCAACCAGCAGGAGGTAGAAAATACCTTCCAAGCGTTCATAGAATCCCAAAGCATGGGTTTTTATGCTACAAGAATAAACAAACTTATGTCTCATTGGCAAAAATGTGTTGACTGTAATGGTTTCTATTTTGATTGATAAAGATGTTTGAGCCTAATTATAGTTATTTAAAATTCACAATCCAAAACCACAATTACATTGCACCAACTTGATACTTAGGATGTTTCTTAAAATATATAGTGTCCTGGGTCCCATATAAGAACAAAATAAATACAATTCCCAGGTGAGATACTAGAGAATATAACTTTATAAAAAGCATTTCAGGTTAAGCTTATAGTAAGGAAAGTTTGAAAAAATTGTTCTACTGTGGGGTGGGAGGTGAAAGTTGAGATTTGATGAGTAAGTTGCTAAAATAAAATCACTTTGTACAACCCATCTATAAAGACAATGCTGCTTGTGGTGTAAATGATCATTCAAGGAGACACTCTCCAATCAATAAGTACTTGAAGTCCTCTGCAAAAAAAATTATACCACATAACAAGCATATAATTAATGTTTCAAAATTTAAAAATGCATGTCCACATATCCCCTTTTCTTATTATTTCTCCATGGTTATGTATTATTATCTTCAGTTTTGTGATGAGGAAACATAGTCTCTATACTGTGTTTTGCTTCAAATTCACATAGCTGAAGGTCTTTCTAATAAAGTCACATTTTTATTTTAAGATATTATTATAGCACAATTGATTTACAATGTTGTGTTACTTTCCACTCTACAGCAGCGTGAATCAGCTATACTCTTTCTTCAACTACTTTCCCATGTAGGTCATTACAGATTATTGAGAAGAGTTCCCTTTGCTATATGGTAGGTTCTTATCCTATATCCTTGCCTGGAAAATTCCAAGGAAAGAGGAGCCTGGCAGGCTGTAGTCCATGGGGTCACAAAGAGTCGGACATGACTGAGTGACTAACACACACACATTTTATATATAGCAGTGTGTAATCTCATCCTCCCAATTTATCTGTATCCTCCTTTCCCCCCTGGTAACAATAAATTTGTTTTCTACAAAAAAAAAAAAAAAAAGAAACTAGATAGTATGAGTTATTACTTTGCATGCTCAATATATTTCCATATTTCTCTAGCTAATATATGTGTGCATGCATGCTCAATTGTGTGTGACTCTTTGTTGACTCCAAGGACTCTAGCCCTTCAGGCTCCTCTCTTCATGGGATTTCCCAAGCAAGAATACTGGAGTGGGTTGCCATTACCTCCTCTAGGGGAATCTTTCCCACCCAGGGACCAACCCGTTTCCTGAGTCTCCTGCATTGCAGGTGGATTCTTTACCACTGAGCCACCTGGCAAGTCAGCAAATATATAATAATGTATATATTAGCATCTGTGTGATCTTCTGAGATACTTTTTTTTGCTATTACTTCCCTCTGAGTTTAAGAATATAAAACCTTGACTTGATGTCCCCCTTAAAAATCAATTACTGTTCTAAGAGTATCCTTGAAGAGTTCGGAGGTAGGGTATGTATTAAAACTTCAACTTCTTCATAAAAGTGTTATTATTACAGTCAGATTATATAATTAATGTAAAATACCAATTATTTTGTGAAGCTGAGTTATCATATAGATCACAAAGAATGTGATTTATAATTATTTTTTTAAAGCATCATAAAATAGGGTTGGGAATTTGAGGTCAATAGATTATGAGAATGACGATATGCAAAGAAAAAGAAAAGGACGTGAAACAAATATATATTCATGCTTTTAACTAATCTTAGTTTTGGGTGGTAACATTTAAGAATATTAGCCAAGAATGAAAGGCTAACCCTGCAAGTGTTTTCCAGTATTTACAATTGCACAAAATACAATCATTTGAAGAATACAGTTAATTCAATTGAGTTCATAACTATATGGGAACCTTTGTATAACAAAATATAAATATTCTTAAAGAAAATGGTAAAGCTTTATATTAGAAGGCTTAACCACAGTAATGATAAGAAATATTTTCTCAAAGAGATCAGAGTCCAGATTATTGGAGAGACTGTAAAATAAAATACTTTAATAATTATAGTAGATGTTTGAAACTTGCTTAAACCCTTTAAAATTCCTATTAAGTTGAATTTATGTAGTTTGCTCTTGCACTGTGAAGATGCAGAAAATATATTTTTAGAAAGAAGATTTATTTTTGATAAAAAGATGTTTCCTGAAGCAAAATCATTACAAACAAGTTATAAAAGTTTATAAATCTTATTAATAATACAAACACATGTGAAAAATTTACTTTTAGCTATATTTATAAAATTTAAGTAAATAACTACAAAATAAATAATTAATTATATTCATAACCATAGTGGGCTTCCCTTGTGGCTCAGCTGGTAAAGAATCCACCTGCAATGAGGGAGACCTGGGTTCAGTCCCTGGGTTGGGAAGATTCCCTGGAGAAGGGAAAAGGCTACCTATTCCAGTAATCTGACCTGGAGAATTCCATGGACTTATAGTCCATGGAGTCACAAAGAGTCAGATGTGACTCAATGACTTTCACTTTCACTTTCTTTTCATAAGCATAGTGGGAAAAGCAAACATTATTTAAAATATACCAGTCCTCTATGATCCACCTCCCAAAATACTGGAAATAAAAGCAAAAATAAACAAATAGGATCTAATTAAAATTAAAAGCTTCTGCACAGCAAAGGAAACTTTAAGCAAAGAGAAAAGACAGCCTTTGGAACGGGAGAAAATAGTAGCAAATGAAGCAACTGACAAATAACTAATCTCAAAAATATACAAGCAACACCTGCAGCTCAATTCCAGAAAAATAAATGACCCAATCAAAAAATGGGCCAAAGAACTAATAGACATTTCTCTAAAGAAGACATGTGGATGGCTAACAAACACATGAAACGATGCTCAACATCACTCATTATCAGAGAAATGCAAATCAAGACCACAATGAGGTACCATTTCACACAAGTCAGAATGGCTGCGATCCAAAAGTCTGCAAGCAATAAATGCTGGAGAGGGTGTGAGAGAAGGGAACCCTCTTACACTGTTGGTGGGAATGCAAACTAGTACAGCCACTATGGAGAACAGTGTGGAGATTCCTTTAAAAATTGCAAATAGAACTGCCATATGATCCAGCAATCCCACTGCTGGGCATACACACCGAGGAAACCAGAATTGAAAGAGACACGTGTGAGCCAATGTTCACTGAAGCACTGTTTATAATAGCCAGGACATGGAAACAACCTAGATGTCCATCAGCAGTTGAATGGATAAGAAAGCTGTGGTACATATACACAATGGAGTACTACTCAAGCATTAAAGAGAATACATTTGAATCAGTTCTAATGAGATGGATGAAACTGGAGCCGATTATGCAGAGTGAAGTAAGCCAGAAAGAAAGACACCAATACAGTATACTAACACATATATATGGAATTTAGAAAGATGGTAATGATAACCCTGTATGCGAGACAGCAAAAGAGACACAGATGTATAGAACGGACTTTTGGACTCTGAGGGAGAGTAAGGGTGGGATGATTTGGGAGAATGGCACTGAAACATATATACTATCATGTAAGAAACTAATCGCCAGTCTATGTTTGATACAGGATACAGGATGCTTGGGGCTGGTGCACGAGGATGATCCAGAGAGATGATATGGGGTGGGAGGGAGTTCAGGATTGGGAACTCATGTACACCTGTGGCAGATTCATGTCAATGTATGGCAAAACCAATACAGTATTGTAAAGTAAAATAAAGTAAAACTTAAAATATATATATATATATATATATATATATATATATACCAGTAGTTCTAATGCTGCATCAAACAAACATCAGAATTGAAATATACACATGTACCCCAAAGTTCATCACAGCACTGTTTATAATAGCCAGGACATGGAAGCAACCTAGATGTCCATCAGCAGATGAATGGATAAGAAAACTGGTACATGTACACAATGGAGGATTACTCATCCATTAAAAAGAATACATTTGGATCAGTTCTACTGGAGTGGATGAAACTGGAGCCTATTATACAGGTGAAGTAACCCAGAAAGAAAAACACCAATACAATATACTGACACATATATATGGAATTTAGAAAGATGGTAACAATAACCCTGTATATGAGACAGCAAAAGAGACACAGATATATAGAACAGTCTTTTGGACTCTGTGGGAGAGGGCGAGGGTGGGATGATTTGGGAGAATGGCATTAAAACATGTATATTATCATATGTGAAATGAATTGCCAGTCCAGGTTCAATGAAAAATACAGGATGCTTGGGGCTGGTGCACTGGGATAACCCAGAGAGATGGTATAGGGAGGGAGATGGGAGGAGGGTTCAGGATGGAGAACATACGTACACCCGTGGTTGATTCATGTTGATGTATGGCAAAACCAATACAACACTGTAAGGTAATTAACCTCCAATTAAAATAAATAAATTATATACTAAATAAATAAATAGTAAAAATTTCCAAATGTTAAAAATTTATATGACATTAATAATATGAGTAGTGAGACTGAAAGAATTTTTTTTAACTTTTAATTTAAAAAATTGTATTAATCAACCATGGGGAAAAAAAATAATAAAGTCTCAACTGTTCCAGAGGGGGAAAAAATATCTACAGTTCCAGTGTAATGGGAAAAAGTTATGCATTACACTGCATCTAGTAGCTATATGAGTCTGAACAAAGATTATAAACAAGTATCATAAATATCTTATAGCTAATTTAATGTATTTTTTTCAGTTTGTGTTAAAAATAATACCTCCTGTCAATTCACAGAAATTAAGTAAATTACCTAAACTACAGAGCTATTATGCACAGAGTAAGGTTTCCAGTGCTGATCTGTATGTTCCAGTGTTTGAGTGTTGGTACAAAAAGACTTTAGTTTCTATTTGAAAAAAAAAAAAAGAGGCAACTTAAATACAAAGTTTTAAAAATGATTTGTTTTAATGACTTGAAATATAGGCATGTCTTAGCTCAGTCTGCCATAACAAAATACCTTACTGGGTGACTTAAACAGCAGAAAGTTATTTCTCCCAGTTCTAGAGTCGGAACAGTGAAAATTAAGGTGACAGGTGATTTATTTTCTGGTAGGAACTTTCTCCTTAGCTTACAGATGGCTGCTTTTTTGCTATGTGCTGAAATGGCCTTTCCTCAGTGCCTGCACTTGGAGAGAGAGCTCACTTTCTGTTCCACTTATTCTGTCTAATTAAGACCCCATCATACTACCTTATTTATCCCTAATTTCCTCCCAAAGGCCCAATCCCCAAATACAGTTTGGGGATGAAGCCTTCAATATATGAATCTGAGAAGGGGGGATATCATTTTGCCCACATGAAAGCACATACTCACTTTTGTCACCATAATATAACCTCTGAAAAGATTCTGTCTGATAGCAGGAGAAATTCCTGGAAACATATGTACTATCTCACATTTATAATTTTAGAAAGTCTTACATTCGTCTTACCAGAAAATCAAACAAGGCAAAGTTTGTTGTTTTTAGATAAAACTGACCTTTCAGAGCAAAATGAATTGGGACTCAATAGTCTCTTATGTAAAGTATAGCTTATAACAGGAAAAATGAAGTGATTAAGGAACACTTTAGAATTAGGACTTGGACCGTAATTATCCACAAGTCAAGACCAAAACTATGAATAATGAATATCATATGAGAGAGGTTAGAGATAATGCTGGAAAAAAGTGTCATCAGACTTAATTAACAGCTTCAAGATAAAGAGTTCTCAATGGGAGAAATATCTGACTTTCTTATGTGCTGTATATATTTTCTTAATTTATTAAATAATAGCTTTGTGGCCAGTATATAAATTTGGCATTGTTTCATGAAATATGATTCTTGCAAATTAGTTAATGATTTTGATTCAGAAGTATACATCCATTGAAACTTGACTATTGATTAAGTGCTATTGGATTTCCAGCTTTCTTGTGTCACTTTTAATTAAACCTGTGAATCTTTACACTTTGATGTGGCATTTATGTCTTCATGTGTTCTCATACCATTCTCAGATCCTGTAAGTGAATAAAATAGTGATCAGTTCATTGATTTCTAAAATGTTTCTAATTTAGAAAACCTCATTCAAAACTAAAGGTAGCATGAGGCACAAAAGCTGATTTCTTCTAAATTTTCTGTGCATACAAGACCCTTACAGAAATAATTTCTGAATAATTACATCTAAAAGTGTATTACTTCCTTCTCCTACATAAGATAGAGTTTGTCATTTAGGTTGTAATTGTAGATATTCTCATCTAAAGTTCATCATGATTACACATCCAGTTTGAGAGTGAATTTTCAGCTTCATATGTTTTGATGAAAAAAATTACAAAAAGAAAACATGTGTCTCTTATGTAGTTTATGGAATTTTAGTCCCATTTGGAACATTGATATTAAATCAACAAAAAACTAGAACTAAGAAAATGGCAGATAGATTCTCTAAAATAATTTCCATCTGCTTTAATTGAAATAAAATGTTTAGAATACAATTTTATCTAATGACAGTTCAACTCAGACAGTTCAAAACAGAAATGTTTCTAAACTAATAGACCATTAACTTCATTATTTTGCATTTTCAGAAGTACTCAAGTCATCTCTACCAAATCAAATAGAAGAGTACATACAATTGAGGCAAGTCTTTGTTTAATGAAAGTGGGAAAACAAGTATTTTTAAAGTCAATCATTTGTATAAAATAGAAATGGGGTTGAGACAGTTTCCTAAAAGGCTGTTTACAGTTACATTGTATGATGATTTTATAACAATGTACATAGCTTGGTGTTGTGAGTATAAAAATATTTTTTTAGAAAAAGTATTTATCTTCACAATAAAACATTTATTAACTTTTCCTCACTAAAGAGTTGCTACAGGCAAAGTTTGAATTTTTGGAATTCACCTACATTAGAATTTTTGTGGTCCATGGACAAAAATGAAAACACATACTTCCTCCTGTTTCCTAACTTGAAAATTCTGAGTGGCATTAATTTATGGTTTTGGAAGCTAATCACCTGTAGCCTGGAACTAGGAGTGGAAAATATTAACTGTAATATATATTTTTGAGAAAAATAAATGAAACAATTTAAAATAGGCTTGAGATAAATTTTCCTCTGCAAAACTCCCACACTGTACTTTATAAGCAATTTGTTACAAATATTCATTCAAAAGTTAGTTTTAGGCACTCTGAAAGTGATAAATATGCAGAAAATTTGCAAGATTTTAGCAATAACCAGACTGTTATTAATTCTATTATTTTTTATAGATTATAACATGGAGCTAATAGAATATAGGAGTTTGTCTGTTGTGATGTAGTATAAAAATAGTATCATATAATATTGCTCCTAAGGTTATCTTCTGAAAACTGTATCCATTAAATTTAAATATCTTATGAAGTTCAGGAAAATGCTATCAAATTCAATATTAAGATACACAATAAAAAACTAACTTGAAAGACCAAGAATAATATTCTGCTAATTGTTTTGTTGGACCTCCCAGGTGTCTTAGCACTAAAGAATCCACCTATAATGCAGGAGACACAGGAGACCTGTGTTACATCCCTGGGTGGGGGGAAAATCCCCTGGAGAAGGAAATGGCAACCAGTATTCTTGCTTGGGAAATCACATGTACAGAGGTGTTTGGCAGGCTAAAGACCATGGGGTTGCAAAGAGTTGGACTGAGGGAATAAATAACAACAATTATTCCGTTATCTTTGCTTTGTACTTGAATGCTTATCACCTGTGAACTGAGTTAGCTGGAATTTAGATAAGAGCCTACAAGCCACAAGCAAATCATCAAGAATATTTAAATAGTAATAACTGTGCATTTTAATTGATATTCATAGATATTTGGTGGGTTGAGCTTTTTGGCAGAGGGGAAATCTAGCATGTGTGCACAAAGTATAAACATGTAAATTGACAACATCTGAGTGTAATAGTGCCTTCACCAAAAACAAACAAACAAAAAAAAGACCATTTAAGATCATTTTGTCAAATTTGAGATTTTCTCATAGTACATTTTATTAAGAATATTCTTATTGATAAAGGAGACAGAATGCTAAAATTTCCATATTATTGGAGAAATTAAGATATCATAAATTATTTTATCAACTAGAAGCATTGTATATAAGGGCTCTTTTTTTATATTAAGCAATATCTTCTGCTTTGTTAAGTATCGCTTTACTAACATGCTAGCTTATAAACTTAGAAATTTTTCCTTTATTTAATCAGTTCTTAAAAAAACAGTATGTACATGGGGTAGACAGTTGGAATTATCAGTGAAACAGAAAATGTAGTCATTGGCCTCTACTAAGTTAGAATGTGTGAAATTGCAAAGAAGTCTAAAATTTGTCTCACTGGTAGTTGCAGTCACTCAATTTATTTCCTGTGCAAATGCAGAAACTTCACTTTAACCTTGTACTTTAAACTCAAATATCCAATGAATATCTCTATGCTATAAAATTCAATATATCTATACTATGTAGCGGAGAAGACAATGGCACCCCACTCCAGTACTCTTGCCTGGAGAATCCCATGGACAGAGGAGCCTGGTGGGCTGCAGTCCATGGGGTCGCGAAGAGTCGGATACGACTGAGCGACTTCACTTTCCCTTTTCCCTTTCATGCACTGGAGAAGGAAATGGCAGCCCACTCCAGTGTTCTTGCCTGGAGAATCCCAGGGATGGCAGAGCCTGGTGGGCTGCCGTCTATGGGGTCGCACAGAGTCGGTCACAACTGAAGCGACTTAGCAGCAGTAGCAGCATACTATGTAGGGGCTTCCCAGATGGCACTATTGGTAAAGAACCTGCTTGCCAATACAGGAGACAGAAGAGATGCAGGTTTGATCCCTAGGTCAGGAAGATCCCCTGAAGGAGGAAATGGCAACCCACTCCTGTTTTCTTGCCTGGAGAATCCCATGGACAGAGAAGCCCATAGCATCTCAAAGAGTTGGACACAACTGGAACGACTTATCATACATACATATACTATGTAAGAAAAACAGCTTTTACATTATAATCTACTAAAAACATAGTGATTGAGGAATATTTCAACAAATTTGAAACAACTAAAGTAAAATAACGTCTATCAGTTGTTCAAATAAATAAAATATTGCCAGTATCAGATAACAATATTTACCATACGTTTCATTGACAGCCTAGCACAGAACCTGTGAAATCTGTACACAGATGTAGCATACAGCAGCCTGGAACTTTCAAATTTCCATTCAGAGTGATTTGAAATGCTATGCCATAGTAACATGTGATAACACATTTACCAAAATGTTCTCAATCTGTTTCAGCAGATGTTGAAAATGAGCTATTTCTAGTTTTATAATATGTAGTGAGTGAGTGGACCAGTTCAAATAATTTTATTATCTTGCCCTATAAAAAAGGGGAAAATGTAGAACAGAGACTGTACAGACTTGGCATTGTATTGCTCTCAAAGGAACTTAACAAAAGGTGCCTGTGTTGTAGCTAATATACTCTAAACAAAGCAGTTCCCTCTGGCTATGAATTGTACTTCTGTTGGGTATCTAAGTGTCTGCATTTTATTGCAGCTCAAACCAAAGTATGTGATATCAGCTTGGAAATACTTCTAATATTTCAATCTTTTGAAATACTTCTATATATCCTCAGAACAGAGAATTTCTCTAAGACTATCATCCAAAACTTTTATAGGCCAAATAGTATCTCTGAAGAAAGATGCTTAATTGGCACTATGATAAGACAAAGTCAATGTTGGAAAAATGCTTGTGCATAACAATCAACATAGTTCTAAAAGTCATCACTCAGCCTGTGCTAGTAAGAAAAATCCTTCAGATAAACTGTTTAATTGGGTTTAACAAGGTTGTTTATAGCTAATCCTAAATCCACTAATAAGAAAATGAAGGCCTATACTCAATGCTAGTTTTGCTCCCTTTAGATTTTGCTCATAATTACAGTTTGGTCTTTAATTATTCTTGCTTCTCATTTTCAATTTATGATTAAGACCAACAGCATGCCCTGAAGACTGAAAGTGCTGAGGTGGACAAGAGCAAAACAGAGGACATCAATTCCCTTAGTCTGTTGGTCCAGGTGATGAAATGGATTCTTATTTTGTTTTCTTAAACCAGCTGTTGCAGAATAAAAATTAGAGAAAATTTTTCATGGAAATCAATCTATGTGTTCCAAATGCAGGCCAGAACAATATTTTCTCAATATTTTAAATATAATTAATAGTGACACTGTCAGTGAATAAGCCGTTGGATCCTGAACCCATAATACAGCCTAATCCCAACTCTGTAATTGCCTAGTTTCATGACTTTGGACAAGATTCTTAGACTGTCCATGTTTTGGTTAGCACACGTTTAAGAATTTTATAATATGGCACAAAATATGAGTTGTTTTGCTAATTAGCTCAGTATGTGCAAATCATTTTGAAAACTGCCAGTCATATTATGTCTTAAAATTTATACATCACTGCTATAATTGACCAAAATACTTTGGGTGATAATTGAGATCTTATTAATTACAAATTGAAGCTGTTTTCAGCTGACTTTAACATCTTCTCCAAACAGATAGAAGATAAAATAATATAGTCAAATGTTTTAAGGATAAAACAGAAGTTTAAGGGGAATTTTTTAAGGAGAATTTAAAAATGCTTTTAACTTTTAACTATCTTGCATGTTTATTCAAATAATCACTTAAATTTATATACTTCCATCACAGCCTTAATTAGAAACATCTCTCTAAACTCTGCTTTATACAAACATTCGCTAATTGTAACAAAAGAAAAGTGGAAAAACCCCAACAAATGTATTAAAATGTAATTAGACTTTTAAGAGTAGCACATATGCTTCAATCTTTAGTGATATGAATGATGAAATAGGTTTAAGAGATTAACAGAACAATATAAAGCAGGAGGATAAAGCCAAAATCTGTTGAGCAGATGATGCTATTTTTAATGTCAATCAGGGCAAACAGAAATAGCCAGGACATGAATCAGGATTATTTATTGAGTCATTTATTTTATCATGTGGTCCAAAAGAATAACATGTTGATCATTAGTTATTCCATGTGATAGAGTCATGTAGGCCCATCTTATATCTTGAATAATGTTCTTGTGGAATTTTCAAGTTTTCTCTGGTCCCCTATAAGTATTCATATCAGTTCGATGTGAAATTACAGATCCTTCTGAGCAAGGCTGATTAAAAGATCTAGTCATTCTGTTGTTCCTGATGTAATACTCTGATGATAGTAATCTTTCCCTTATCTAAATTCTTGTTGCACTGTATCCATGGGTTTCTCAATGCCTTTCTTTATACTCTAAAGATTTTTGTAATGCTGTTTGGAACCAGGATGACACTGGTCCAAATAATCTTTGATAGGAATGAGGCAAAATGAACCAAGTTAACTCAGATTGAATTGTCATGCTACCCTATCATGAACACTAATGAGCTTCATCTTTCTCTCAACAAGGGCTTGAAGTACTTTTGAAGTCTTCAGTTCTGAGTCATTGTGGAGCAAAAAAAAAAAAGATTAGCTGTCTGTAGCAGACAAGCAATGGTGAGTGTTTTCTTGTCCCATATTATAGAAAGAGCAGTCATAATACAATTTTGTATTTCCTTAAATTATTACAAAGTTTACTAAAAATTGTTTCTTCACTTTTTAATGATAGCTACCTCACTCTCACAGACACAACAAAAATACTAAGCAGTAATATTGATTGAGAACTTGCTACAGTTCAGTCGCTCAGTCGTGTCCGACTCTTTGCGACTCCATGAATGGCAACAGGCCAGTCCTTGCTCCACCAATTCCTGGAATTCACACAAACTCATGTCCATCCAGTCAGTGATACCATCCAGCCATCTCATCCTCTGTGATCCCCTTCTCCTGCTGCCCCCAACCCCTCCCATCATCCAAGTCGTTTCCAATTAGTCAAGTCTTCGCATGATGTAGCCAAAGTACTGGAGTTTCAGCTTTAACATCAGTCCTTCCAAAGAACACCCAGGACTGATCTCCTTTAGAATGGACTGGTTTGATCTCCTTGCAGTCCAAGGGACTCTCAAGAGTCTTCTTCAAAATGACAGTTCAAAAGCATCAATTTTTCAGCACACAGCTTTCTTCACAGTCCAACTTTCACATCCATACATGGCCACTGGAAAAACCATAGCCTTGACTAGACAGACCTTTGTTGACAAAGTAATGTCTCCACTTTTTAATATGCATCTAGGTTGGTCATAATTTCATGACTGCAATCACTATCTACAGTGATTTTGGAGCCCAGAAAAATAAAGTCTGGCACTGTTTCCACTGTTTCCTCATCTATTTCCCATGAACTGATGGGACCAGATGCCATGATCTTCGTTTTCTGAATGTTGAGCTTTAATCCAGCTTTTTCAC
The DNA here is from genome assembly GCA_006408695.1 of Aepyceros melampus. NCBI lineage: Eukaryota > Metazoa > Chordata > Mammalia > Artiodactyla > Bovidae > Aepyceros > Aepyceros melampus. The sequence goes on from SJXQ01005684.1 coordinate 183,294, forward strand.
TCCCTTCTTTCACATTCATCAAGATGCTTTTTAGTTCCTCTTCACTTTCTGCAGTAAGGATGGTGTCATCTGCATATCTCAGGTTATTGATATTTCTCCCAGAAATCTTGATTCCAGCTTGTGCTTCCTCCAGCCCAGCCTTTCTCATGATGTACTCTTCATATAAGTTAAAGAAGCAGGGTGACAATATACAGCCTTGACGTACTCTTTTTCCTATTTGGAACCAGTCTGTTGTTCCATGTCCAGTTCTAACTGTTGCTTCCTGACCTACATACAGGTTTCTCAAGAGGCCGGTCAGGTGGTCTGGTATTCCCATCTCTTTCAGAATTTTCCAAAGTTTATTGTGATTCACACAGTCAAAGGCTTTGGCATAGTCAATAAAGCAGAAATACATGTTTTTCTGGAACTCTCTTGCTTCTCCCATGATCCAGCGGATGTTGGCAGTTTGATCTTTGGTTCCTCTGCCTTTTCTAAATCCAGTTTGAACATCTGGAAATTCATACTTCACATATTGCTGAAACCTGGCTTGGAGAATTTCGAGCATTACTTTACTAGCATGTGAGATGAGTGCAATTGTGTGGTAGTTTGAGCATTCTTTGGCATTGTGTTTCTTTGGGATTGGAATGAAAACTGACCTTTTCCAGTCCTATGGCCACTGCTGAGTTTTCCAAAGTAGCTGGCATATTGAGTGCAGCACTTTCACAGCATCATCTTCTAGGACTTGAAATAGCTCAACTGGAATTCATCATCTCCACTAGCTTTGTTTGTAGTGATGCTTTCTAAGACCCACTTGACTTCACATCCCAAGATGTCTGGCTCCAGGTGAGTGATCACACCATCGTGCTTTCTTCGTTGTGAAGATCTTTTTTGTACAGTTCTTCTGCACTTGCTTACTTTGTACCAAACAATGTTCTAAATTCTTTCCCTGGATTATCTTATTTACTCCAAATTCACATCCTTTGAGGTAGGCACTGGTATTGTCACACCCTTCCTCCTTTTATACATGGAGAAAATGAGCCTCAGAAAGGCAAAGCAGCTTCCCTCAGGTCCATTCTTTCAAAGAGGCAGTGCCAAGGTTTGAATCCAGGGTGTCTGACTCCAGAGCCTGCAGTCTTTAAGAAAAGAGGGGTATGAATTGGGAAAAGATTTGAATATCCATTGCTACCCTCAGAATGAATTTTTTCTTCTGCTAAATTTATGTTACTAAGTCCATCTTCATTATCAGTATTTATTCCAGTGGTTATCATTCTAAGAACTCAGAAACTTCAAATAGACACATCACTAATGATAGTCTCTCTTTTGTCCAGTCCTCTAACAGTTTATGACTGAATCAGATGCAGGTAACAATTACTGTAAATCAAGCAGTTAGCAAAAAAGTTTATGTGAATGACCAGATAGCAAATATTTTATAATACGCAAGCCATACAGTCTCTGTAGGCCTTCCCTGATGGCTCAGATGGTAAACAAACTGCTTGCAACGCAAGAGACATGGGTTCAGTCGCTGGGTCCAAAAGATCCTCTGGAGAAGGAAATGGCTCCCCACTCCAGAATTCTTGTCTGTAGAATCCCATGGACAAAGGATCCTGGTGGGCTACAGTCCATGGGGTCGTAAAGAATTGGACTCCATTGAATGACTAACATTTTTTTTTTCCCCACACAGTCTCTATGGAAATTACTCAATTCTGTAAATGTAGAAGAAAAGTAGTACAGACATGGTGTTGAATTAAGGTTGAGGAACCTGGAACATACTGTTTAAGAAGGCACTCATTCATAGGGTTATTTGCATGCCAGAGTCTGGAAGTAAGCACTTCTGTAAATCTTGTATATTTGAGGCCTTGCTTGCCCCACCTTAGTCCTTTTCTTGATTAAAGAATGCAGCCAGTTGTAGTCCAAGAAAATTTGATTTACAAAAAGAAGTTCTCAAGGCTAGATTTGGCCTCAAGGTGGTAGTTTGCAGAACTCTGTACTCTAGAAACAAAATTTCTCAGTCTCTGACAGGCTACTCATTACTCCAGCAAATGAGTCATTCCTGAGTCATCTTATATCCCTTAGATTACTTACAAGAGCATCCTGAACGTGATAGAAAGTCAATCGATACAAATAAAAGAATGTGTCTATACAAAGGCAAAACCTTTTATAGCCTTTGAGCTTGTTCAGCTCTTAATCATTAACAGAAATACAAGTAGCTCTAAGTCGGAGATCTAAGTGGGAGGAAGGTGAGAAACAGGCAGTATTGCTTCCTATATCTCATAGAGTCATGGGCTTATTTCTTGCTTGGAGGATATTGAGGGAGGGGGAGAAAGTATTGCTCTTAGATTTTAGAAAAAAAAAAAAGTAGAAAGAAGAGGAGTGCATTTACATTTTAAATATAAATGGATTGGAGGGAGGGAACAAGATAGCAGAGGAGTAGGTGGATGTGGAGTACATTTCTCTCAAAGGATGAATCAGCAATATGCCCTCAGACACAGAAGTGCATGCAGAATACCAGCTGAGAGTGGACAGGAGTACCTGACCAGAGGAAAATAATATATAGAACCATGCAAAACTCAAAACTCAGTAAGGAAAAACTAGGTGGAAAAACAGGAAGTGTTAGTAGGACTGGACCTGCCTTTGGCAGGTGGAGGAACTGAAGCAGGGGTCTGATCCCCACATTAGGGCAATTGTCTGAGTCAGAGGAGCAACATTTAAGCCTGAGAGAGAAACAGTTGATTTGTGGCATCCTCAATAGAATGAGAATCAGACAGTCCTTGCCACAGCCATAGATATCCCAGACATGGACACAGGTCTCCTGGAAGGCACAGCAGGTAGGAGCTGGAGTTTAGGGGTTGTGGAGCAATTCCAGAGTGAGAGCTGCTGTTGACTGCAGAGAATGGATTGAAAGGAAGTGAGGAGGAGATTATGGTGGGAAATGCCTGTGGAGGAAAGCCGGGTAGCCATGGAAGTAAGGTGATACTGCTGAGTCACACGTAGGGAGTAGAACCATCACTATAGTCTCTCTCTCTCTCTCTCTCTCTCGCCACACACCAGCATCAACAGCTGAACAATAGAGAGGCTGGCCCATCAAACACCTAATGCACTGAACTACAGAGTAGGGCCCTAGCCAGGGGGGCCCCTCTATGTACCTGACGTATCAAACAGAGAAGGACCCCAGGCAAGGGAGACCTCTAAATGCCTGAACAGGCAGAGCTACAGAGAAAGACTGGCCAAAGAGGCCTTCTGATCACCAGCTACAAGAGACTCAAAGAAAAGACTCTGATAAGACCATAACTCCTGTGGCAGAGGCAGTCCGAGTCCCTGCACACTTGGTGTTACCAGGGTCCCTGCAAGCCAAGCAGCTGCACCACCTTCATGCTCAATTCTCACTGAGGCAGAGCTGCCACAGACAAGAAGAGTCTTGAGTCTATGAGTGCAGGGTCACTTCAGTAGTGTCCGACTTTTTGCGACCCTGTAGATTGTGGCCCACCAGGCTTCTCTGTCAGGTAGAGGGGTTCTCCAGGCAAGAATACTGGAGTGCATTGGCCAATACTGGTTGCCATACACTTCTAGAGCCTATATTTCCTGCTGCCCTAGCCACTAACTCCCGTGAGAACCTGGTGCTGCCAGAACCTCTGCGACCCAAGCAACTGAACGACCTCCACATCTGGCCCTCACAGGGGCAAACCCAAGTCCTCCAGGGCAACCTCAGGAGTAACCTCAGTGGAGGACCGATAGGCAGAGGTGGAAATAAAACCACAATTGAAACCCACGGGCAATGAGGCTTCGGAAGAAGACCCAAAACCTTCCAACCAGCTGTGCAAGCTGTGGATTAAATCCAAACAATTAACTAGGCAGACTCTTTGTCCATGGAATATATAAAAGGTCATTGACAGCTCCCACAAAAGAAAAAACACTAGTTCTGATAGCTGTGGACATAGAGGCAAGAACACATAGGAACAGGACCAGAATAGAATCTGAGCTACCTCCAAGGCAGGTCCAGAGATCAGCACAGTGTTGGAGGGCATCTTAGGGAAGTGAGGTGGACTGTGACTGCCAGCAAAGGAAAAGACTCTGATAGCAGTGACTCAAGAAAAAAACATTTATTATATTTATGTTTTGGCTTGTTCTGTAGATACTTTTGGATTTTTTCCCCCTTTGTTGCACTTGTCGATTATATTGGCACTATGAAATCTAATTAAGATTTTGAGCTTTTTAAATTTTTTTCTTAGTCACATTTTTTTTTATTGTTGTTATAAATCTCTGGTTCTACATTGGGCTTTTGTAGTTCTGTGGAGTTTTCCCTTTTTTGTTTTTTTTTTCAATTTTAATTTTTTAAGCCTATTATTATTTTTCTACATTTATACTTTTTTTGCTTTTCCTACTGTTCTTTTCCTCTTGCAGTTAAACTTTAATGTATATAAATCTTCTTTATCTACCTTTATTTAACTTTGCTTATCTTTTCTTTATTTCTTTTTTTTTCTTTCCTCTCAATGTATTTGTTAGTTTTGTTTTCATTGCTTTATTCCTCACTTGACAACTTGCTTTAGTTTTGTTTTCCAGTTTGTGCTTTAGCTAGTTTTGTTCTTAACTGCTAAATATAATTTTGATTTCCTTTGTTCACCAGGACAATCTACTGTACTTTATTTGTTAGACTGTTTTGACTTTGCTTATGGGTGTGTATGTATATGTGTATATTCCATTATTTTAATTGTTATTTTCCTGATTTTGTAACTGTCATTTTTATTTGGATTTGTCTTCGGTTTCATGTTTTTGGATATTCGTTTTTCATTTATGCTATAGGAAACCACTTGTGGAATCTTCATTTCTGACCAAAGATCAAGCCCTGAGCTTTTGGAGTGGGAGCACTGACCCCAAGTCCCTAGACTACCAGAGAGCTAACCCTAGGGAGTATCAGATAGTGAGAACTTACACAAAGGAAACTACTTGAATGCAAGACTTGCATCATCCAACCACCAGTATCACCCTGTGAAGGAGTTCCATCTAAACAACAAACAATGGGGAGGGATGTGGGAGTGGGGCTCAGGATTGGGAACATGCGTACACCTGTGGCAGATTCATGTTGATGTATGGTAAAACCAATACAGTATTGTAAAGTAAAATAAAGTAAAAAATAATAATAATAATAATAATAATAAAATAATAAAATAAAATATAATAATAATTTAAAAAACCCACAAACCCAATCATCAGCAGACAGGATTACCACCTCACACAGCCTTGCCCATCAGAGGAAAAACAAACAAAATCTCAACACAAATTTCACCCTATGTGAAGCTTACAGAAAACACTGGACAAACCTTAAGAGGGCGAAAACCAAAAGGAAGAAAGAATTCAACCTTGAAGCCTGGGAAAAGGAAACCTCAAACACAATAAGTTAAGGAACGGACAAACTAGAAACAAGGAAGTCCAAATAAATGAAGAGGAAATAAGTGAACTACCTGAAAAAAAAATTTTTTTTCAGAATAATGATAGTAAAGATGACCAAAATCCTTGAAAACAAAATGGAGAAAATGCAAGAATCAAGGAACAAAGACATAGAAGAATTAAAGAATAAACATAGACAAACAACACAATTACTGAAATTAAAAATATTCTAGAAGGAATCTATAGCCGAAAGCTGAAGCAGAAGAACGAATCAGTGAGCTGGAAGATAAGATGATGGAAATAACTTCTGAAAAACTGAATAAAGTAAAAAATAATGAAAAGAACTGAGGATAGTCTCAGAGACCTCAGGGATAATATCAAATGCACCAAGATTTGAATTATAGGGGTCTCAGAAGAAGAAGAGAAAAAGAAAGAGTATGAGAAAATTTTTCAAGAGATTATAGTTGAAAATTTCCCCAACACAGAAAAGGAAATAGTCAATCAAGCCCAAGAGGCACAAAGTGTCCCATTCAGGATAAACCCAAGGAGAAACATGCCAAGACACTCACTAATCAAAGCTAACAAAGACTAAACAAAAGAGAAAATATTAAAATCAGCAAGGGAGAAGCAACCAGTAACATACAAGGGAAACCCCATAAGCTTAACAGCTGATCTTTCAGCAAAAACTCTGCAGGCCAGAAGGGAATGGCAGGATATATTTAAAGTACTGAAAGGGAAATATCTACAACCAAGATTACAGTACCCAACAAGGATCTCATTCAACATTGATGGAGAAATAAAAAGCTTTTTTTAAAAAAATTTTATTTTATTTTTGTACTTTACAATACTGTATTGGTTTTGCCCTACATTGACATGAATCTGCCACAGATGTACATGAATTCCCAATCCTGAGCCCCCCTCCCACCACCCTCCCCATATAGTTAAGGAATTCATTACCACCAAATCAGCTTTACAACAAATGTTAAAGGGAATTATAGAGTCAAGAAATACAAGAGAAGAGAAAAGAGCTACAAAACCAACCCCAAATAATTAAGAAAATGGCAATAGGAACATATATATCAATAATGACTTCAAATGTAAATGGATTAAGTGTTCCAACCAAAACACATAGACTGGCTGAATCATGGATACAAAAACAAGATCCCTATATATGTTGTCTATAAGAAACCCACTTCAGACTTAAATACACATATAGACTGAAAGTGAGAGGATGGAAAAATATATTCCATGAAAATGGGAAGCAAAAGAAGCTGGAGTAGCAATCTGCATATCAGACAAATAGGTCTTAAAATAAAGATTAAAAGAGATAGATAAGGAAGGACACTACATAATGATCAAGGGACCAATCAAAGAGGAAGACATAACGATTGTAAATATCTATGTACCCAACATAGGAGCACCTCAATATACAAGACAAACACTAACAGACAAAAAAGGAGAAATTGACAGTAACATAATAGTAGGAGATTTCAGCATCCCACTCACACCAATGAACACATCATCAAAACAGAAAATTAATAAGTAAACACCAGTCTTAAACAAATAATACATTGGATGAGATGAGTCAGATTGATATCCATTCAAATGCAGAAGAATTACCTTCTTCTCAAGCGCACGTGAAACCTTCTCCAAGGTAGACCACATCTTGGTCACAAATCAAACCTTAGTAAATTTAAGAAAATTGAAATTGTATCAAGCATCTCAAGTATCTTCTCTGACCACAATGTTATGAGACTAGATATTGATTACAAAAAGAAAAAAAAAAAAAAAAACACTGTAAGAAACACAAATACATGGAGATTAAGCAACATGTTTCTAAATATCCAACAGCTTACTGAAGAAATCAAAAGGGAACTCAAACCACTTCTAGACACAAATGACAATGAAAACACAACTCAAAACCTATGGGATGCAGCAAAAGCATTCTAAGAGGGAAGTTTATAGCAATACAATCTTATCGCAAGAAACAAGAAAAACATCAAATAGACAACCTAATTTTACACCAAAAACAACTAGAAAAAGAAGAACAATACCCCCCCAAATTAGTAGAAGGCAAAAAAATCATAAAGATCTGAGCAGAAATAAATGAAAATGAAATGAAAGAAGCAATAGTAAAGAATAATAAAACCAAAAGCTGGTTTTTTCAGAAGATAAACAAAATTGCAAATCCTTTAGCCAGACTCAGCAAAAAAAAAAAAAGAGAGAGAGAGAGAGAAATCAAATCAACAAAATTAGAAATGAAAAAGGAGAGTTTATAGCAGATAATGCAGAAATCAAAGGATTATGAGAGACTATTATGAACAACTACATGGCAATAAAATGGATAACCTGGAGGAAATGGACAAATTCTTTGAAAATTTCAATCTTCAAGACTGAATCAGGAAGAAACATAAATTATGAATAACCCAATTACAAGCACTGAAATTGAAGCTGTGATCAAAAATCTCCCAAAAAACAACAGCCCAGAACAAGATGATTCACAGGAGAATTCCATCAATCATTTAGAAAAGAGATAATGCCTATCCTAAAACTCTGTCAAAAAATTGCAGAGTAAGGAACACTTCCAAACTCATTCTAGGAAACCACCATCACAATACCAAAACCAGACAAAGACAACAAAAAAAAGAAAAATACAGGCCAATATCAATGATGAACATAGATGCAAAAATCCTCAACACAAGTTTAGCAAACAGAATTTAGCAACACATCGAAAAGTTCATATACCATGATCAATTTGGGTTTATTCCAGGGATGCAAGGATTCTTTAGCATACACAAATCAATCAATGTGATACACCATATTAGCAAAATGAAAGATAAAAACCGTATGATAATCTCAATAAATGCAGAAAAAGCCTTTGACAAAATTCAGCACCCATTTATGATTAAAACTCTTCAAACAATGGGCATAGAAGGAACCTACCTCAACACAGTAAAGGCCATATACGATAAGCCTACAGCCCAACATTATTCTCAATGGTGAAGAACTGAAAGCATTCCTCCTAAGATCAGGAACAAGACAAGGGTGTCCACCTTCACCACTATTATTCAACATAGTTCTGGAAGTCTTAGCTTCAGCAATCAGAGAAGAAAAATAAATAAAAGGAATCCAGATAAGAAAAGAAGTAAAACTCTCACTGTTTGCAGATGACATGGTACTGTACATAGAAAACCTTAAAGATAGTATCATAAAATTACAAGAAATAATCGGTGAATTTAGCAAAGTTGCAGGATACAAAATCAATATGCAAAAATCAATTGCATTTCTATCTACTAACAATGAAAAATCAGAAAAAGAAATTAAGGAATCAACCCCTTTCACCATTGCAACAAAAAGAATTCCATATCTAAGAATAAACTTACCTAAGGAGACAAAAGACCTGTACACAGAAAATTATAAGACACTAATGAAAGAAATCAAAGATGACATAAATAGATTGAGAGATATTCCATGCTCCTGGGTAGGAAGAATCAATATTGTAAAAATGACTATACTACCGAATGCAATTTGAATTCAACACAATCCCTATCAAATTACCAATGGCATTTTTCAAAGAACTGAAAAAATATTTCACAGTTCATATGGAAACACAAATGACCCCGAATAGTCAAAGCAGTCTTGAGAAAAAAGAATGGAGCTGAGAAATCAAACTTCCTGACTTCACTTTACACTGCAAAGCTACAGTCATCAAGACAGTATGGTACTGGAACAAAAACAGAAATATAGACCAATGGAACAAGATAGAAAGCCCAGCATTAAACCCATGCACCTATGGGTACATTATTTTTGACAAAAGAGGCAAGAATATACAATGGGGCAAAAACAGCCTCTTCAATAAATGGTGCTGGGAAAATTGGACAGCTACATGTAAAAGAATGAAATTAAAACACTTCCTAATACCATACCCAAAGACAAACTCAAAATGGATTAAAGACCTAAATGTAAGACCAGAAACTATAAAACTCTTAAAAGAAAACATAGAACACTTGATGACATAAATCAAAATAAGATCCTCTATGACCCACCTCCTAGAGTAATGGAAATAAAAACAAAAGTAAACAAGTGGGACTTGATTAAACTTAAAAGCTTTTACACAGCAAAGGAAACTGTAAGCAAGGTGAAAAGACAATCCTCAGAATAGGGGAAAATAATAGCAAATGAAACAATTGACAAGGATCAATTTAATCTCCAAAATATAAAAGCAGCTCATACAACTCAATGCCAGAAAAGCAAACAACCCTATCAAAAAGTGAGACAAAGACCTAAACAGACATTTCTTCAAATAAGACATACAGATGGCTAACACATACATGAAAAGATACTCAACATCACTCATTGTTAGAGAAATGCAAATCAAAACTAAAATGAGATATCACTTCATACTGGTCAGAATGGCCATCATCAAAATGACTACAAACAATAAATGCTGGAGAGGGTGTGGAGAAAAGGCAACACTCTTGCACTGTTGATGTGAATGTAAATTGATACAGCCACTATGGAAGATGGTATTGAAATTCCTTAAAAAAAAAAAAAAAACTAGGAATAAAACCCCGATATGACCCAGCAATCCCACTTCTAGGCATATACCCTGAGAAAACCAAAATTGAAAAAAACCATGTATCCCATTGTTCATTGCAGCACTATTTACAATAGCTAGAATATGAAGCAACCTAGATGATCATCAATAGATGGATAAAAGAATTGTGGTAAATACATACAATGGAATGTTACTCAGCCATTAAAAAATGCATTTGAGTTAGTTCTGATGAGGCGGATGAACCTAGAACTTATTATACAAAATGAAGTGAGTCAGAAAGAGAAAGATAAATAGCATTTTCTTGCACATATATATGGAACCTAGAAAGATGGTACTAAAAATTTTATTTACAGAGCAGCAATGGAGAAATAGACACAGAGAACAGACTTATGGACATGGGGAGAGGGGAGGAGAGGATGAGATGTATGGAAAGAGTAGCATAGGAGCTTACATTATCATATATAAAATAGATAGCCATCAGGAATTTGCTGTATGGCTCAGGAAACTCAGACAGGGGTTCTGTATCAATCTGAAGGGATGGGGCAAGAGATGGGAGGGAGGTTCAAAAGGAAGGGTATATATGTATACCTATGGCTAATTCATGTTGAAGTTTGACAGAAAACAACAAAATTCTGTAAGGCAATCAACCTTCAATAAAAAATCAATTAAAAAATCAATTGGAGATAAACACTAATTTTGGGTGAAATCAATCACAAACTTAAGAATTATAATCAGAACTCCAGGCAGCCAAATTTGGGTGCTCCCCACAGTATCCCTTCTGGGCACTTAGGGCTTTAACGTTCAGTTATTCTACCCAATACTCACATATTATCTCTTATATTTTCCAGGTTTAGGAACAGTCTCTAAGAATTTGTGAAGTATTTCCCCCCATTGCCATGAGAATACAGAATGGATAAAATCCACTGAGATATTTGCCACCTGAAAGGGGAATCAAGCATTACTGCAGATAGCAGTGAATCCTAACCATTAGAGAAACAGGGAAATTACAAACATCATTGCTGGTGTTCACCATTAACACCTATAGGAGACTGTGTTTATCCAAGGACAATGGGAACAGAAAATAGCCTTTTAGGTGTTACCACATGAGAGTAAACAAAAAAGGAAAGGGTAGATGTTGTGAAATATTTATCTAAATGACATGGCATCACTATGTGAAAGCCTCACAGGGATTTCCAGAAACAAGTAGAGGCATGGATCATTAACAGATATATTTTCTATAAGCATCAGAGATCAAGAACCAGGAACCAGAGTTTCACAATGGCAATCAAATGATGATCCACTCGAAACCATTCACGTGAATCTATTCTAAGTGTCAAGTATTTTAAAACTATATGAAGTAAAGAAACCAATTTCCTCCTCTGAAGCCTCATGCAGTAAAAGGTAGAGAATTAAAAGCTAAAGTATATCAGATATTATTTACAGTATACTTCACTTATTCCCCACTTATGCTCAAACTACCACACAATTGCACTCATCTCACATGCTAGTAAAGTAATGCTCAAAATTCTCCAAGCCAGGCTTCAGCAATACATTAACCGTGAACTTCCAGATGTTCAAGCTGGTTTTAGAAAAGGCAGAGGAACCAGAGATCAAATTGCCAACATCCGCTGGATCATGGAAAAAGCAAGAGAGTTCCAGAAATATATCTATTTCTGCTTTATGGACAATGCCAAAGCCTTTGACTGTGTGGATCACAATAGACTGTGGAAAATTCTGAAAGAGATGGTAATACAAGACCACCTACCTGCCTCGTGAGAAACCTGTATGCAAGTCAGGAAGCAACAGTTAGAACTGGACATGGAACAACAGACTGGTTCCAAATAGGAAAAGGAGTATGTCAAGGCTGTATATTGTCATCCTGCTTGTTTAACATATATACAGAGTACATCATGAGAAATGCTGGGCTGGAAGAAGGACAAGCTAGAATTCAGATTGCCAGGAGAAATATCAATAACCTCAGATATGCAGATGACAACACCCTTATGGCAGAAAGTGAAGAGGAACTAAAGAGCTTCTTGATGAAAGTGAAAGTGGAGAGTGAAAAAGTTGGCTTAAAGCTCAACATTCAGAAAATGAAGATCATGGCATCTGGTCCCATCACTTCATGGGAAATAGATGGGGAAATAGTGGAAACAGTGTCAGACTTTAGTTGGGGGGCTCCAAAATCACTGCAGATGGTGACTGTAGCCATGAAATTAAAAGACGCTTACTCCTTGGAAGGAAAGTTATGACCAACCTAGATAGCATGTTGAAAAGCAGAGACATTACTTTGCCAACTAAGGTCCATCTAGTCAAGGCTATGGTTGTTCCTGTGGTCATGTATAGATGTGAGAGTTGGACTGTGAAGAAAGCTGAGTGCTGAAGAATTGATGCTTTTGAAGTGTGGTGTTGGAGAAGACTCTTGAGAGTCCCTTGGACTGCAAGGAGATCCAACCAGTCCATTCTAAAGGAGATCAGCCCTGGGATTTCTTTGGAGGGAATGATGCTAAAGCTGAAACTCCAGTACTTTGGCCACCTCATGCGAAGAGTTAACTCGTTGGAAAAGACTGATGCTGGGAGGGATTGGGGGCAGGAGGAGAAGGGGACAACAGAGAATGAGATGGCCGGATGGCATCACTGACTCGATGGACGTGAGTTTGAGTGAGCTCTGGGAGTTGGTGATGGACAGGGAGGCCTGGTGTGCCGTGATTCATGGGGTCACAAAGAGTCAGACATGACTGAGCAACTGAACTGAACTGAATTCACTTATTTCCCATTTTCCATCCAGAAGTTGCATCTGCACCTATTTAAGACTTGTACCTTCTTTTAGTGACTTTAATTTTCCTGACTTCAGAGAAATACTCAAAAATACAAAGACTTTCAAAAACTTTGGAGTTTTCCACTGGGTCCTGCCTCACCTATCGCTCAAGACAGAGGATATTACAAAGAAAAGTTGGGGGAAAAAAAGAATCTTTGTAAGTCTTTTTAGTTTGAATAAGCACAAAAATTAAACTTCACTTGTTATAGTTAACAAATAAGTTTGAAAAATTCTGCCACTGGTAACTATTTTAAACTCTGAGAAGTATAGAAAATTCCAAGGGGAAATAATCAGAAGAGACCATCTATACTATAACTGGGCTGTACCTTATTATACAAATCTCTTCTAATAAGGAAACATTATAATTCTACTTTAAGTACATCTGTTCAATGATTCTCACAGTCTGATAAACTTGGATATCAGAACCACTTGACTCTCTTTAGCCTGAATCCTCGGAAGAGAATAAGACATTTTGCCAATGTCATTTGACACATTAAGAATCATTTAATATATTTGAAATTAAATATGTAAGAGCATAAAAATAATCATATGCATTGTGTACATGTTTTAATTATGCCTGAAAAACTTGAGTTAGAGTGTGGATTACCTTGAGTTCTCTCATCTAGCATTTTAATTAGGCCCAATAGTTAACACTAAGTGAACACTGTGAGCAATATGACCAATTCCTATTAGCTACATCTTCAAGTTAATATGTGAAACTGGAAGTGAAAGTGAAAGTTACTAAGTCATGCCCAACTCTTTGCAACCCCAAGGACTATACAGTCCATGGAATTTTTCAGGCAAGAATACTGGAGTGGGTTGCCTTTCCCTTTTCCAGGGGATCTTCCCAACCCAGGTCTCCCACATTGCAGGCAAATTCTTTACCAGCTGAGCCACAAGGGAAGCCCAGTTAATATGCTGAATCTGAATTTGAAGAATATCTCTCATTGGATCCTGTCAGAAACAGGGAAAAGAGTGATCAAGAAGTCATCTCACAAAAATAAAAATGCCAAGGTGAAAAAAATTTTGATGTCTTATAAAAAGTTGTTTTCATTTTCTTTCTCCTTCAGAGCTGACTCCTTTACCTTCAAAAAACTTGCTCCTTCTTTTTCAAATTATATTTTGCATTACCTGCCTGTTTAGCAGTTGATTAGGTTTCATGTCACTCCTTGATTTGCTGGAAGAGGGTCAAAGCATGGTTCATCCACCCCCAGTACACATTGTGCCTTCTTTTTTCTTTATTTACCTTGGTTTCTATATTACAACTCAAGTGACCCTATGCAGAACAAAATGACCATTCTTCTTATTAAATCAAAGGGAAAGCTTTGGTTGCATAGCTAAGGGATTTTTGAGAAGTTTATTACAAATTTATATCCTTATTCTTTCTAATAGGCTAAAATAACTGGTCTCTTTTATAGTTCTCCTTTTTGCCCTTACTTCTCTACTCACTTAAGTAGTATGAATGCACAGTGTTGGAAAACTTAAAGTGGGTCATATCCCATAGGAACTCAAGTTCAGAACCTTTTAAATTTTCTTTTATATCATCTATGTTTTATGATGGGCATAAGAGAATTGGTAAATGTATCCCTTCCTGGGATGGGAGATTACTATAATACAATCTTTCTTTTATCACCTATATACGAGAAATTGTGGCAAAAAGTAGGATATATATCATATTTACTGAAAAGTCTGACTACTTTTAAAAATGCTGTAATACAGTTGAGACAATTATTATACTTTTACAAGTACAAAATAAAAACACATTCTAGCAATGGTCTCATGAAATAACATTGCTCCAAGGCATCCACTCTGTTGAACTCTCACAGCTGCCATTTCTGTGAGGAAGTTAGTTGACTGACTATACAGCATGAGTTGTGAAATCTCATGGCCAGTCCTGGGGTCTGTGAGCCAAGGTAGGCATGCATCATGGATCCAGGAGGGACTTTGCAGCCTGGTGACAGGAGGAAGATCTATTGATCAGAGATCTATAGTTGGCTCTGTATCCATCATGATATTAAGTCTCAACCAGCATGTCTTATTCCAGTTTGTCTTACCTTTAATCAGAAATTAAGGTTTTCAGCTTTTACAGAAATCCATGGGGAATTCAGGGAATCAAAATGTTCTATGGACTTAGAACTCAGGAAATCAAAAGTATTTTACAGAAAGAAAATGTACAAGAGAATGTGTATAGGAATAAACAGGAACAGAACATTGAAGAAGATATTCCTGCTGCTGCTAAGTCACTTCAGTCGTGTTCAACTCTGTGCGACCCCATAGACGGCAGCCCACAGGCTCCCCCATCCCTGGGATTCTCCAGGCAAGAACACTGGAGTGAGTTGCCATTTCCTTCTCCAATGCATGAAAGTGAAAAGTGAAAGTGAAGTCACTCAGTCATGTCCAACTTTTAGCCACCCCATGACTTCAGCCCACCAGGCTCCTCCATCCGTGGGATTCTCCAGGCAAGAGTACTGGAGTGGGGTGCCTTTATACTATTTAAGTGGTTGAATTTCATCTAAGTGCAGAAATTCACAAGTTTTAGCTTTTGTATTATGAAAAATTCAATTCTGAGTCTATGTGGGGTGATTTAAATCCATTCAGTCTGTATTTATTGAACACTTACTTGTTTAGAGCTATGGATTCAAATACAAACAAAAATCATGATTATTGTTTGTGCTTCAGGTAGCTTATGCCTTTGAGCAGATAAAATACTAATCAAATAAGCAAAAGAAAAAATATGGTAACTTCTATGAAAAGAATGTTACCTGTGTCATGAGGTTATCTAAGAGTTTCACTTAACTGATTAAGATAATATCTGGTAGAGAAAGTAACATTTGAGTTGAAATGTGCAGGACAAATTCAAAGGATGCATTATAAATAAAGGAAAAGAGCACTCTAGAGTGCTTTACACTCTAGCCCATGAGGGAAAATCATGTAGTAAGAGAGATCAAGGCACATTTAAGAAAGTGAAAAAAAAAAAAAAAAAAGCTACTATAGACATTAAGAGAGGAGTGGAAGCAGAGGACAACATAAGGCTTGAAAAATAGGGAGGGGCCACATCTGCAAGTTTCTTTCTATAAAAATCTGCCTGAAATGCAGATGTAGGTTTGATTTCTGGGTCAGGAAGATCCCCTGGAGGAAAGAATGGTAACCCACTCCAGTACCTTGCCTGGGAAACCCCATGGACAGAGGAGATTGGCAGGCTACAATCCATGGGTTCATAAAGAGCTGGACATGACTGAACACACACTCACACACATACACACACACATTTACATCAAAGGCAATAAAAAGACACTGAATGGGGTAGTTAGAGACAAGTGTAGGGTCGGAAGTGAAGATTGACATCATTAGCACTGTGTTTGAAAATAATTACTTTGTTGAGGAGGATGTTAAGAGATTAATTCTATAGCCCAGAAAAAGTTTATATCTATCTATATCTTATCTATATATTTGAAAAGTGAAGGCAGGTGAAATCTAGGGACTTGGATAGTCCTGAAAATTATTTGGGATATAAAATAGACAGAACCTGATGACAGATGACAAATATAGGGATAGGAAAAGATGATTTCTATATTTCTAATTTGTGAAAATGCCTGTACATTCACTCTATTCAGTTGATATAGGAGATTCTGGGATGGGACAGTATCAGGATGCTGGATTTTGACAAAAGATAGAGAAATGGCATTAAAAAGACAAAGGATATGTAGGGAACGTTGTGCTAACAAAGTAACCTGAATAGCACTCCCCAAACTTCTTTAATACATATGTCCCATATAAGATATTTCGTTATCTGTATCATGAATAAAAAATGAAGACTAAGGTAAGTTACATCAGTTCATTTCAGTTCAGTTCAGTCACTCAGTCGTGTCCGACTCTTTGCGACCCCATGAACGGCAGCACGCCAGGCCTCCCTGTCCATCACCAACTCCCAGAGTTCACTCAAACTCACATCCATTGAGTCAGTGATGCCATCCAGCCATCTCACCCTCTGTTGTCCCCTTCTCCTCCTGCCCCCAATCCCTCCCAGCATCACAGTCTTTTCCAATGAGTCAACTCTTTGCATGAGGTGGCCAAAGTACTGGAATTTCAGCTTTATTATCATTCCTTCCAAAGAACACTCAGGACTGATCTCCTTCAGAATGGACTTGTTGGATCTCCTTGCAGTCCAAGGGACTCTCAAGAGTCTTCTCCACAGTTCAAAACATCAATTCTTCAGCGCTCAGCTTTCTTCACAGTCCAACTCTCACATCCATACATTACCACAGGAAAAACCATAGTCTTGACTAGATGGACCTTTGTTGGCAAAGTAGTGTCTCTGCTTTTCATAGGTTGTTCATAACTTTTCTTCCAAGGAGTAAGCGTCTTTTAATTTCATGGCTACAGTCACCATCTGCAGTGATTTTGGAGCCCCCCAACATAAAGTCTGACACTGTTTCCACTGTTTCCCCATCTATTTCCCATAAGTGATGGGACCAGATGCCATGATGTTCATTTTCTGAATGTTGAGCTTTAAGCCAACTTTTTCACTCTCCACTTTCACTTTCATCAAGAAGCTCTTTAGTTCCTCTTCACTTTCTGCCATAAGGGTGGTGTCATCTGCATATCTGAGGTTATTGATATTTCTCCTGGCAGTCTTCATTCCAGCTTGTGCTTCTTCCAGCCCAGCATTTCTCATGATATATTCTGCATATAAGTTAAATAAGCACGAAGACAATATACAGCCTTGACATAATCCCATAGTCAGGTTTAAAATCTAGAAATGATGATCTTAGATTTGTTTTTAGTAATTTATAGCTAACTCTGGATTTTGAGGGTAAGATGTTAAAAACTCTGAATAAACTATGTCAATAATGTTAAGATATTAATGAACTATGAATAGACAGATCTCACTGCAGCTACCTTATATACTTGTATAGAATGTTCTTATCTCCAGATTCATTTAATATATATGCCTCCCAAGTGTAGAAATTGACAATGATTTTATTAGATCTTTGACAATAAACCAATAAAATGTCTCAACACCTTGAGCCCATAAAGTACTCTATTTAATATATTTTTCCCTGTTGTCTTCCTAAGCATGTGTATCATCATCTGTCATCTAAAACACTGAAATTCTGTCCTATCAAGTCTCCCTTATCTACTCATCACTTTCTCAAAACCCCTTCTTTTCTGACCTACAAATTATCCTCTCTCTCTCTCCTCATCCAAACCTTTCAGAGCCCCTCGTTACTCTTAAGATAATGATCTAAATTCTGTCCAGTCTTACCTGTGGTTCTGGTATAATTATTCATATCTCCTCCAGCTCTTAAAAATGCTGCAATTAATATACTCCCAGGTTATCTTGATGGCTCAGCAAGTAAAGAATCCACCTGTAATGCAGGAGACACAGGAGACATAGGTTTGATCCCTGGGTTGGGAAGATCCCCAGGAGGAGTAAGTGGTGACCCACTTCAGTATTCTTGTCTGAAAAATCCCATGGACAGAGAGCCTTTGGTTACAGTTCATCAAAGTGTTGCAAAGAGTTGTGCACAATTGAGTGACTAAGCCACAACAGCCCCACACCTTTAAGTTCTGGCAGGATTTGGATTCTCCCTACATTACCATCCTTATCTCCTACCCCTCTCTCCCTGCAGAATCTACACAGTGGAGTTTACATTTCTCATATGCGCCTTCCTTTTTGAGAATACTTGGGCATGCTCTGTCTTCTATTCATTCCTATCTGTCACTGAGGCTTATATTTTGTGAAATTAAACACCATTCAGCCTTTAAATATTAAACCAATAATGAAATTTTAAATTAAGCAAAATAATACAAACTTCTTTGACCTGTTACAGGCCCATCATATTTGATAAAAATGTGTCTCTAGACTAAACAGATACCTCTGACATGAATTTTCATATTTCTCAGTATAAAACATATGTTTAAATAATAAATCACATAAGTTATCCTCTAATGTGTTCTCTGGCAGAATATAAACTCTATGAGATCAGAACTAGGTCTGTCCTATTTAATATTTATTTTTCTTAATAGAGTAAAAACTCCTTCAGGACAGGGGTTATCATCTCTTTCTTCTTTACTCCAGTTTTTTTCAAGAGCCTGACAGCATTCTTGACAGACTGAAGGCTATTAGTGAATATTTGCTAAAGGGAAAAATGAAGGCGGATTCAAGGAGAGAATGAGACACTCAGTGTCTCAAATTAGGAAATGTGAGTTTCATTTTAAATCAGGAAATTGATGATCCTATTTTCTGTTCAGGAAAAAGAAAATAAGGGGATTATTTACTCAGCAGTTCCCAAAGTATGACACATTATGGTATAAGGTGGGCAAAGATTTGTTGATGCAGTTTGCCAGAGAAAGTTCAGTAGAGGTGCAAAGAAATAGTGCTAAGCAACTCTTCAGATTGCCTTGTTGACACTTTGCTGACAATGGTTCATATAGTTCAAGCTATGGTTTTTCCAGTAGTCATGTATGGATGTGAGCACTTGACCATAAAGAAGGCTGAGCACAAAGAACTGTGGTGTTGGAGAAGACTCCTGAAAGTCCCTTGGGCAGCAAGGAGATCAAACTAGTCAATCCTAAAGGAAATCAAACCTGAATATTTATTGGAAGGACTGATGCTGAAGCTCCAATAGTTTGGCCACCTGATGTGAAGAGCTGACTCATTAGAAAAGAACCTGATGTTGGGAAAGATTGAAGGCAAGAACAGAAGGGGCTGACAGAGGATGAGATGGTTGGATGGCATCACTGACTCAATGGACATGAATCTGAGTAAACTCCAGGGGATAGTGAAAGGGAAGCACGGCATGCTGCAGTCCATTGGGTTGCAAAAGAGTTGACTTAGCAACTGAACAGCAACAACACTTCAGGTAAATAGCAGGTGAAAAACAGCAGCAGACAAGGAAATCATTTCCACAATAGATATCACTGTCTGAAAGAAACTGATAGAAAGCATTACTGAATGGAGGTCTGGAAGTTTCCTCTAACTTGTAGTACACTGGAAAATAGTCAGAATCAGGCTGGGGCATGCTCCTCCTTAAAGGTTTATTCCCATCTTAGTTCTGCAATTTTAGCTAAAGTTGATATTTTATTCATTCTCAGTTGATATAAACTGATAATTTGCTTTCTCTAAACTTGTGTGTTGGAGTCCATAAAGTAATTTCCCACTTGGTAATGGATGCTGTGGAGAAGTAGTGTCTCTTGATGGGAACCCTAGGGCTGTGTATAATGCATATGGAAGGGCGTTATAACTCTTTACAATGAGCTGTCAAATACTTAAAAGTGTTTACACCTTAAAAATAGCAAATCTAACTATAAAGACAGTTTTAATTATATATAACACACCATCCTGATGAGCTCTTTAAAGCACACATAATGGCATCTAATAATTTTTAACTTTCAGCTTTTTTAAAAATGCAATTATATTCTCAACATCCTTTATGATTCAGACTAATAATCACCTAAGTAGCCCAGGAGTATAAGCTACAACATAAGGTAGACAAATGAAATGTTTACAAGAAATGAGCTTATAAGCTACGCACACACACAGTGAGATAAATGAAATGGTCCTTTGTAGTTTCTTAAAATTGCATTATCTTTTAAAAATGCATGATTCTGAAAGCTAGAAAATATACTTTTATTTGAAATTGTAGAAATTACCTACTGCTTTGATAAAACGTATTTTTATGAAAAATATATGACTATTGAAAGATGTGAATATGTTTTAACCTTCCAAGGATGAAATACACGGTAAAAAAAAAAAATGTGAATGAAAAAGCATTGTAATTCTTATTTGATAAAACTCAAAGCTTTGGGGAAAGTTTTTTTTGATCATGAATGTTTATATTCATTGAGATTCAGGCTTTGACTAGTTTTTCTTACACTAAATAGTTTTAGAAACCTATTCATTTTTATGGCTTTAAATTTATTCTATATATACATTATATATTAAATATAAAATATATTGAATACATATCTATATATGTATACAACTTGGGCATTAGAATATATGTCTCTTCCTTGACCATTATGTCAAAATGTCAGCTACTGATTCTTACCAGAATTCTTTACTGTCACCTAATTGCAGCACATCTTGCCCATCATCTTCCATCCATTGTGACTTTTTTCTTCCTGTGGAAAATACCTGTAGCATTAGATTCTCTCTATATTAAACACCCTTTGAAGCAAGGCAAGTTACAGATAATAAAGGAGCAAATGACTTTATCAGTAAAGAAAAGAAAAAAAATAATTTTGTATATTAATAAGTAGGAATTAAATGTTTTTGTAGATATTTTCTCTTGATTAATCCTTGATAGTGACTTGAACCCATCACTTTCATCCTTGTAACACTCAGTTCAGTTCAGTCGCTCAGTCATGTCTGACTCTTTGCGACTCAATGAATTGTAGCACGCCAGGCCTCCCTGTCCATAACCAACTCCCAGAGTTCACTCAGACTCATGTCCATTGAGTCAGTGATGTCATCCAGCCATCTCATTCTCTGTTGTCCCCTTCTCCTCCTGCCCCCAATCCCTCCCAGCATCAGGGTCTTTTCCATGAGTCAACTCTTCACATGAGGTGGCCAAAGTACTGGAGTTTCAGCTTTAGCATCATTCTTTCCAAAGAAATCCCAGGGCTGATCTCCTTTACAATGAACTGGTTGGATCTCCTTGCAGTCCAAGGGACTCTCAAGAGTCTTCTCCAACACCACAGTTCAAAAGCTTCAATTCTTCGGCGCTCAGCCTTCTTCACAGTCCAACTCTCACATCCATACATGACCACAGGAAAAACCATAGCCTTGACTAGACGGACCTTAGTCGGCAAAGTAATGTCTCTGCTTTTGAATATGCTATCTAGGTTGGTCATCACTTTTCTTCCAAGGAGTAAGCGTCTTTTAATTTCATGGCTGCAGTCACCATCTGCAGTGATTTTGGAGCCCAAAAAAATAAAGTCTGACACTGTTTCCCCATCTATTTCCCATGAAGTGATGGGACCGGATGCCATGATCTTTGTTTCTGAATGTTGAGCTTTAAGCCAATTTTTTCACTCTCCACTTTCAATTTCATCAAGAGGCTCTTTAGCTCCTCTTCACTTTCTGCCATAAGGGTGGTGTCCTCTGCATATCTGAGGTTATTGATATTTCTCCTGGCAATCTTGATTCCAGCTTGTGTTTCTTCCAGTCCACTCACTTCACTCTAATTCAGAGCATCACACTTCAGTGACTCCAACCAACTCCTTATCTCCTTTCTAAACCACATTCTATACCACTGTGTTCATCTTACCACAAAACAAAACAAGAAAATCAACAAAAGAAACAAAAAAGAAACAAAGTGTGTCAAAATGACAGTAACAAAAACAAAACTTATTCTATTACCTCTATAAAGTGTTTGACAACATAGCAGCTTGCTGACTCTTAAGTCCAAATTCTATCTTTTTTGGACTTTATACTGCAGTCCCACTTGTAATTTCACAGCTAACTAGATTTTAACTATCCACAACTAACTAACTTTGCTTTTGAGTCTAGATATTTGCTGTTCATTTGGCCTGGAGCAGTCTTCTCTCCCTCTCTCAACCATCCGGCACTAGGTAATACTCAAACTTCAATTTTCAAGTTAAAGCTGGGATTCTTTTCACATCCTCATAGCAACAGTTACTTATTCAATTTAATACCAGTCCATCTTTCAGTATACTTAGTCATTTTTTTCCTCTTTTACACTCCATTTAAACTAATTGATGCTGTTGATTAATATTCTTATCTCACTATTGCATTACACATATGTACTAATTTCATGCTTCGAATATGAAATCAATGGCAGATTATCCAGTGGCTGTCCTACCAGCTAATTTTCTCTGAAGCGTTTCACTCAATTCAGACTGTTCTGTCTGCCCTTCATGCTTCTGTTTTCCATCTGTATTACAGAAAAAAGTATTTACCATTTAAACTTTTCCCTTATTTCCCTATACCTCAGAAATCATTTCTATACTTGGACCCAGAACCATACTGTCTCCTACTTGAATTTGTCTATTGATCACAATGATATGACTATCTACACTTTTATTCAGTTAAAAGTTTTCAGTACTGAATTATATTTATGCTATATTTATAAGTGCTTTTGTGCTTGTCTTCAAATAAATCGCAACCTACTTGGGGTCAAACACTGGGGAATCAATAGGTATACTTTCTTGTATCACAAACAGACTTATATAAGTGCATTTTGTTTAGTATCTGATTAAGTTTTCTTAATTTTCAAAATTGTATATATAATTTTAAAAATGTTAATGTGAACTATTTATTTTCATCCATAATGGGGTAACACATTGATAGGGCTCACTCTAAATATCTAACAAATAGATACCTGAAACAAATATATAAAACATAAATGAAGAAAGCATTAGAAATACCTTTACTTGTTTTATAGATGTAGTTTCTGGACTGCTGTGCAAGGAAAGGAAAATAAAGCAAAGAAAATTATCTTGCTCAACAAAGAAGAAAGACTAGGATTCAGGGAGCTGAAGCAGCTGGAATTTGCAAGGCAAAGTACTGGAGAAAAGACAATCATAAAAAGACAGAGCTTTAGAAATATGTACGAGTCAATCTTTAGACTGATACGTTTGATCAGTGAGAACACTGTTCACTGCATAAGTTTTTCCTATGTTGCTAGAAGAGACAGTGGCAGAAACCAGAACTACCAAGTAAAAATCAGCAATATCCATTAGGACTAATTTAATGCAACTGTTTGTAATAATGCTTTCAAAATAAGGGGAAAATCCAGAACAACTTCTGAATTGGACTACCAGTGTGACCTCAGACTGTTTGTGCAAAGAAGAATATATGCTCACCTATAAGAATATAACAATAAGAGTCTTTAAAAAGAAGGAGGAGGATACATGTACACCCATGACTGATTCATATCAATGTATGGCAAAAACCACTACATTATTGCAAAGTAATTAGCCTCCAATTAAATAAATTAATTTTAAAAGAAAGAAGGATGAAGAGAAAGAATGGTGAAGGAAGGGAAGAAAGGGAGCAAATAGAAAGAGGAGGGAAAAATACTGTATGAGATAAAGGGAAATAGAATATTTAGATGCCATAATGAAGACAGGGCCTCTAGAATGAGTGGAACAGACCTGCTTTTTCCAAGTCAAATCAATTTTGTTTTGCAATATGGAAATCTGCTATTCACAATTAGATCAGTAAAACAAACAAACAAACAAACAAACTGAGCTTGTGATCATCAAATAGTTTTGGGATTTTGTTGAATTGAATCCAATTTTAATAAAGGGGAATGGCCAGAACCATACATTGAAGTTATTGCATGTGAATAGCGACAAAGGAAAAGAGAAGATTTGCTTTGAAATAAGAGTTGTTTTTGAACCTTGGAAGGGAATGAATTAAACTTATAAGGGTTAGCAAGGGATTTAACTAACGTGAAAGTGGAATGCTAAGAGGAAGTCAATTTCAATTTCACATAAGTAACATATTTTCAATAGAAAAGTTGTTTAAAATAATATGTAGTTTCATGGAATGCAATAAAATTTTAGTCATTTAGGTATACATTTATTTCTATATTTATTAATATTTATGGAATGTCAACTGATAGATAGGTGTGATGAGAAATTGGGTAGTTCTGACCTACCCGAACGTATAGTTTAATGGAGGATATAACTAATTAAAAATATTCAATATGAAAATTAAATATGTTTGCAGGACAGTATGTAAAATCACTCTGTAGCCAGATGGCTTGGTGTCAATTCCTAGCTTAACCACCTGTTTGCCTTTGGGGAAGTTAAAAAATTCCTATGAGCTTCTATGTTTCATCTGTATAACAGGGATAACAAAATTTATTATGAAATGAAACGGTGAAAGTTTAGTATGTTTTTCACAGAGACTGGGATTTAGAATGCAAAATCAGAACCGATTTTCTGGAAGAGAGAACCACTGAACTGAATTTTGAAGGTTGAAGAAAATTGAGCAAAAGATTAAAAAAAAAAAAAAGCCTTTTGGGCAGAGGAAACACCATGGGCAAAGGCATAGAGGAATGAGAGCTCATGTTGCATTGAGAAATAAAACATATTAAATTAAATCATCAGAAAACTGTAGAGAGAGCATCTATACCTCTAGCTTACCTGTAGCGTTTTATAACAGCATACATATATGAAATGAAGTTTTCACAGTCATGGTCATCTCTTGATATCCATGGAGGATTGGTTCTAGGAGCCTCTATGGATTTCAGATGCTCAAGTCCCTTATATAAAATGGCATGGTGCAATGAATAGAATACAGTCAACCCTTCACATTCATGGACCTGAAACCAACAAATATAAAGGGACAGGGGGTCAAATGTATAGGCTACAATTTAAGCAAGTTATATGGGAACACAGAAGGGTTTTCTCTCACAGTATTATTAATAGTTTAGCATGTTGCTTAACTTCAATGATGTGTATGATTTGCAAAGCAAAAGTTGTAAAAGGATGTTGGACAAATCGTGGGATGCTTTGGTGTTCTTCAGAAAATCTTAAACAGAGTCATAAAATCATACTTGGTATTAATATTGTATTATGTATTGATACATACTTAACAAATAAATATACTTCAGGGGTAGGACAACTGGTGTAACTTCAGTGACGTAAGTTTAAAATAACCAGTTCAAGAACATACCCATACTATTCTAATAATTATTGCAAAAAGTGCCACCATTTCCTATGACTGTTGTTGTTCAGTCACTAGTCATGTTCAACTCTGCAACTCCATAGACTGCAGCTTGCTTTGCTTCCCTGTCCTTCACTATCTCCTGGAGTTTGCTCAAAGTCATGTCCATTGAGTCAATGATGGTATCCAACCATTTCATCCTCTGCCACCCTCTTCTCCTTTTGCCTTCAATCTTTTCTAGCATCAGAGTCTTTTCCAGTGAGTTGGCTCTTTGCATCAGGTGGTTAAAGTATTGGAGCTTAACCTTAAGGATCAATTCTTCCATTGAATATTCAGGACTGATTTATTTTAGAATTGGCTGGTTTGATCTTGCAGTCCAAGAGACTCTCAAGAGTCTTCTCCAGAACCACAACTCAATATTACTATGCAATAATTTAATAACATACAATTATATCATTGACTCAATGGACATGAGTTTGAGCAAACTCCAAGAGCTAGTGAAGGAGAGGGAAGCCTATCAAACATGAGTTAACAACTGAAGAGCAACATACAGTTATATATGTGCATACAGTAATTATTCAGTATGAAATAACCTGTATATATTTAATTTCAATATTAGTACTGAGTATAATTCCATGAATCCAGGTGCTCTTCACTTTGTTCACTTCTCTTTCCTTATTACTGAAAACTGACTCTGAAATTTTATAAATGCCGAGAAATGTTTGCTGAATGAACAGTTCAATTTTATAAAGAGAAGCTACTCCTTAATTCATCCTGAGTCTGATCCAGGATGACAATTTCCAAGTTTCTGCCAATGCAGAATTAATGTGCAAATAATGACCTATGTTCAACTAAAATTCTTGTTGCATTTGGGAGATTGGCAGAATATAAACTTTTCTACATTAAATTTATATGCATTCCATAAGTATCAATTTAAAGTACTAACCAAGAAATTGAAGAAAGTGGAGAAAATAACTAGACCATTCAGGTATGATCTAAATCAAATTCCTTATACTATACAGTGGAAGTGAGAAATAGATTCAAGGGACTAGATCTGATAGACAGAGTGCTTGATGAACTATGGACAGAGGTTCGTGACATTGTACAAGAGACAGGGATCAAGACCATCCCCAGAAAAAGAAAGACAAAAAAGCAAAATGGCTGTCTGAGGAGGCCTTACAAATAGCTGTGAGAAGAAGGGAAATGAAAAGCAAAAGAGAGAAGGAAAAATACACCCATTTGAACACAGAGTTCCAAAGAATAGCAAGGAGAGATAAGAAAGCTTTCCTCAGTGATCAATGCAAAGCAATAGAGGAAAACAACAGAACGGGAAAGACTAGAAATCGCATCAAGAAAACTAGAGATACCAAGGGAACATTTCATGAAGAGATGGGCTCGATAAAGGACAGAAATGATATGGACCTAACAGAAGCAGAAGATATTGAGAAGAGGTTGCAAGAATACACAGCAGAATTGTAAAAAAAAAAAAAAAAAAAAAAAAAAAAACTTCACGACTCAGATAATCACAATGCTGTGATCACTCACCTAGAGCCAGACGTGCAGGAATGTGAAGTCAAGTGGGCCTTAGAAAACATCATTACAATTTCAGTTGAGCTATTTCAAATCCTGAAAGATGGTGCTGTGAAAGTGCTGCACTCAATATGCCAGCTACTTTGGAAAACTCAGCAGTGGCCACAGGACTGGAAAAGGTCAGTTTTCATTCCAATCCCAAAGAAAGGCAATGCCAAAGAATGCTCAAACTACTGCAAAATTGCACTCACTTCATATGCCAGTAAAGTAATGCTCAAAATTCTCCAAGCCAGACTTCAGCAATACGTGAACCATGAACTTCCAGATGTTCAAGCTGGTTTTAGAAAAGGAAGAGGAACCAGAGATCAAATTGCCAACATCTGCTGGATCATTGAAAAAAACAAGAGAGTTCCAGAAAAAAACATCTATTTCTGCTTTATTGACTATGCCAAAGCCTTTGACTGTGTGAATCACAATAAACTGTGGAAAATTCTGAAAAAGACAGAATATCAGACCACCTGCCTCTTGAGAAACCTGTATGCAGGTCAGGAAGCAACAGTTAGAACTGGACATGGAACAACAGACTGGTTCCAAATAGGAAAAGGAGTACATCAAGGCTGTATATTGTTACTCTGCTTATTTAACTTATACGCAGAGTACATCATAAGAAATGCTGGGCTGGAAGAAGCACAAGCTGGAATCAAGATTGCCGGGAGAAATATCAATAACCTCAGATATGCAGATGATATCACCCTTATGGCAGAAAGTGAAGAAGAACTAAAGAGCCTCTTGATGAAATTGAAAGAGGAGAGCGGAAATGTTGACTTAAAGCTCAACATTCAGAAAACGAAGATCATGGTATCTGGTCCCATCACTTCATGGCAAATAGGGGAAACAGTGTCAGACTTTAATTTTTGGGGCTCCAAAATTACTGCAGATGGTAATTGCAGCCATGAAATTAAAAGACACTCCTTGGAAGGAAAGTTATGACCAACCTAGATAGCATATTAAAAAGCAGACAGATTACTTTGCCATCAAAGGTCCATCTAGTCAAGGCTATAGTTTTTTCCAGTGGTCATGTACGGATGTGAGAGTTGGACTATAAAGAAAGCTGAGTGCTA
Organism: Aepyceros melampus; assembly: GCA_006408695.1. Classification (NCBI taxonomy): domain Eukaryota; kingdom Metazoa; phylum Chordata; class Mammalia; order Artiodactyla; family Bovidae; genus Aepyceros; species Aepyceros melampus. Next base: position 211,328 of record SJXQ01005684.1, read on the forward strand.
AAGAATTGATGCTTTTGAACTGTGATATTGGAGAAGACTCTTGAGAGTCCCTTGGACTGCAAGGAGATTCAATCAGTCCATCCTAAAGGAGATCAATCCTGGGTTTTCATTGGGAGGATTGATGTTGAAGCTGAAATTCCAAAACTTTGGCCACCTGATGTGAAGAGCTGACTCATTTGAAAAGACCCTGGTGCTGGGATAGATTGAGGGCAGGAGGAGAAGGGGACGACAGAGGATGAGATCATTGGATGGCATCACCGACTCAATGGACATGGGTTTGGGTGAACTCCTGGAGTTGGTGATGGACAGGGAGACCTGGCGTGCTGCAGTTCATGGGGTTGCAAAGAGTCCGACACGACTGAATGACTGAACTGAACTGAACTGAACTGAACCAAGAAATTATTTCCAATCCACAGGATCCATTCAATGTATTTTTTTTAATGTTTGCATAGATGTTATCCACTTCTGATATGGCACTCTTGTAAGTTGAAGTAAATTTTAAAAAGAAGGATGAATTGTGAATTGAAGGTCAAGGGAGATAATGTGACTAACTTGCAAAATAATAAATATGTGTGAAGTTCTACATTGTACAATATCTTAGTCCAATTTAACAAATGAACTGTTGATTCAGTGGCAATTTTCTAACTGAGGTGGTATTCTTTTGATGAGTATCTAAGCTACATAGATTTTATTTACCATTGCTATCTCCTGACCCTTGCAGAACTCTTGATTGCAATCATTATACTATAGAATTACAGATTCAGTGAACATGTATTTCCAGGGCATGTTCTGAATGTTTTTATTTTCTTCTTGTGTTTATTATCAGATCAAACTGTTGATAAGAGGAATACAGTCTGAAGAAATTCCCATGAGTGGCTTAGAAAGAAATATTTGGAAATACATGGGATAATGGAAGTGAGATATAGAAATCTGGGCATTATTTTCCTTTCTTCTATGATTTTATATGTTGTTGTTTAGTCCTTCAGTTGTATCTGACTCTCTGCAACTCTGTGGACTGTAGTCCACCAGGCTCCTCTGTCCATGAGATTTTCCAGGCAAGGATACTGGAGTGGGTTGCCATTTCCTTCTCCAGGGCATCTTCCAGACCCAGGGATCGAACCCATATCTCCTGCACTGGCCAGCAGGTTCTTAACCACTGAACCACCAGGCAAGCCTAAGAAGCTCAGGGGCTCAGACAATAGACTGACTTGTTTATTTACATTCAGTCTCAGTTAATATTATTCATTATTTTAACTCTAAATTCCATTTGACTTTGGGTGATTCTCCATAGTTACATTTCTAGCCCAAAGATTTTCTCTTAAACCTGGATACATGTGTTTATTTTCACTTACTGATAACATTTATCTCAATTTTAAAACTAAAGTATTCTTTTTCACTCACCAAATCAATTTTCTCTAAGTGTTCTCTTCTCAATGAAAGCTAACATTACTGATTTATTTTACTCAGCCAAAATTTATCAGGTGTGTTTTCATCATTTTTATTCCTTGATATATATTATACAGCCTTAAATTATTCTGTTTTCACTCTCTTTGACAACTTTTTTTTTTTCTGGTCTATATACACCAGTGTACTTGTTACTACTAGCTTAATTATATATTTATTGACTTATGGATGCTCTATTTATTGAATTTGCTGCTGCTGCTGCTGCTAAGTCACTTCAGTTGTGTCTGACTCTGTGTGACCCCATAGATGACAGCCCACCAGGCTCTCCCATCCCTGGGATTCTCTAGGCAAGAACACTGGAGTGGGTTGCCATTTCCTTCTCCAATGCATGAAAGTGAAAAGTGAAAGTGAAGTCGTTCAGTTGTGTCTGAACCTCAGCGACCCCATGGGCTGAGGCCTTCCAGGCTCCTCCGGCCATGGGATTTTCTAGGCAAGAGTACTGGAGTTGGGTGCCATTGCCTTCTCCAATCTATTAAATCTAACCTAGTATATAATCTCCATGAGGCCAGTAGGTCTGTTTTCTTTTTGATTATTTTACCAGTGCCTAAAGTATTATCATAAAGAATAAACCTGCAATGCAGGAGACACAGATTCAATCCCTGGGTCAGGAAGATCCCCTAGAGAAGAAAATGGAAACCCACTTCAATAATCTTACCTGGGAAATCCTATGGACAGAAGTCCATGAGATTGCACTGAAGTCCATGACATTGCGAAAGAGTTAGACAAGATTTTGTGACTAAATAACAAAGTATTATGGAGGTTGAGTGCTTTTTTACTTGAATAAATGAGTATGCTCAATGGCAACCCACTCCAGTGTTCTTGCCTGGAGAATCCCAGGGACGGGGGCACCTGGTGGGGTGCCGTCTATGGGGTCACACAGATTCGGACACGACTAAAGTGACTTAGCAGCAGCAGCAGCAGCAGAAGCATATGAAGCTTTTACTTTGTCGCAAAAAAACACACTTCATACTTCGTAGTAATCTACCTTATATGAATCCTTAAATCCAGGACGCACGATCTATATTCCAGTTATGGTAACAAGATTCTAGATTTACTTTCTCTGCTCATAAATTTACATAAATGCCCAATGTTTCATATCTCAGGACTTTGAAATAAAAGGAAATAACAATCACAGGTATTTGAGAAATCATTGACTCTTTAGAGAAATTACAATTGTTTACAATTGTGTTAGAGGTACTGAAGTTTGGGAGTATTATCAGTGGTCAGTGGCAATAGCTATGACTGCATACTGACCTGCTATTGTCCTTCTACCTTTGTAGAATAATTTTTATGTATTTTCTGTATCTGATTCTTTGTACCTCTAAAGCCTGTTGCTGTTTAGTAGAGATAGGTGTATCATTTAAAACAAGTAAGAATCCTGGTTGTTATACATAGTCTACAGGAATATTGGGGTTTCAACTTTTAGAAAGTGTGATGCTGGTTTTATTTCCTTTGGCAATATACCCAGAAGTGGGATTGCTGGATTATTTTTAATTTTTGAGGAACTTCCATACTATTTTCCATAGTGGTTGTACAAATTTACATTCCCAATAATGTATAAGTGTTCTCTTTTCACCAAATCCTCACTGCTGCTACTATTGCTAAGTTGCTTCAGTCGTGTCCGACTCTGTGCAACCCCATAGACAGCAGCCCACTAACATTTACATATTTTACCTTTTTGGTAACGGTCATTCTAAGAAGTATGAGATGATATCTCTTTGGGGTTTAGATTTACATTTTCCTAAACATAACTGATGCTGAGAACCCCTTGATATACCTACTGGTCATTTTTAAGTTGTATTTTAGAATATAACATGAAACATTTAATTGTAGCATTATTCATAATTGCCAAATATAGAATAACCTAAATGTCTGTCAATAGGTGTGAATGGATATAAATATATGATAGAAATACATGTATATGATATATACATATATAGAGGATCAAATATAATTCAGCCTTAAAAAAAAAAATTCTGCCACTTACTACAACATGGTTGAATCTAGATACATGAAAGTGAAAGTGAAAGTGAAGTCGCTGAGTCGTGTCTGACTCTTTGCGACCCCATGGACTGTAGCCCACCAGGCTTGTCCATCCATGAGATTCTCCAGGCAAGAATACTGGAGTGGGTTGCCATGTCCTTCTCCAGGGGATCTTCCCAACCCAGGGATCAAACCCAGGTCTCCTGCATTACAGGCAGATGCTTTAACCTAAGTGAAATAAACCAGAGACAGGAAAACAAAAACTGAGTGCTCTCACTTACATGTGGAATCTAAAAAAGTCAAACTCATAAAAATAGAGAGTGGAATGATAGTTTCCAGGGGCTATGGGGTGTGGAAAATGGGGAAATGTTGGTCAAAGGGTAGAAAAGTTTCAGTTCAGTCGCTCAATCATGTTCAACTCTGTGATCCCATGGACTACAGCAAGCCAAGCTTCCCTGTCCTTCACCAACTTCTGGAACTTGCTCAAACTCATGTCCATTGAGTCAGTGATGTCATCCAATCATCTCATCCTCTGCAGTCCCCTTCTCCCGCTGCCTTCAATCTCTCCCATCATCAGGGTCTTTTCCAATGAATAAGTTTTTTGCAAAGGTGGCCAAAGTATTGAAATTTTAGCTCCAGCATCAGTCATTCTAATGAATATTCAGGACTGATTTCCTTTAGGATGGACTGGTTTGATTTTCTTGTGGTCCAAGAGACTCTCAAGAGTCTTCTCCAACCCCACAGTTCAAAAGCATCAATTCTTAGGCCCTCAGCTTTCTTTATAGTCCAGCTCTCACATCCATACATGACTACTGAAAAAACCATAGCTTTGACTAAACAGACTTTTGTTAGCAAAAGTTTAGTTATGCAAAATGAACAAGTGCTGGAGATCTAAGGTATAGCATAACAATAATCGTCAAAAATACTGTGCTGCATACTTGAAATTTTCTAAGATAGCTAATAAATCTTATCACACATACACACAAAGGTAACTGTAATGGTGATGGATAAGTTATTTAACTTGTTTTGGAGATCCATCCACAATGCTCCAGGTATGTAAAAACCATTGACCTTAAAAATAGCTCAATAAAGTTGTAAAAAAGAATTTGATGTGAGGAAATATCTTTTTATATTCTTTTATATGATCACGACTTCAGGTTTATGTCTCAAAAAGTATTCCATATTTATCAAATAACAAGGCTAGCACCTATCTCAAATAATTGGAACTATAATTTATTATTTACTGTCTACAAATCTATGTTAAAGACTTTATGCAATACCTCAGTTGAAGGTATTAAGTGATATCTCACTCTTACCCTCCATTTTGTAAGTGAAAAAAATGAGAATTAGAGTTAACAGATAAGATTATGAAGTTAGTAAATTTCAATATGTACTAGATTTTTTACTCCAGAATGTCAGTGCACCTGGTGTAAAACACAAATGAAGGCACTCAATGATTCTAAGACCGTTTCCATGGCAACAAAAAGTTTTTCCTTTCAGAAAATTTACAGATCACAACACGTGAAATATCGTAAAGCAGGGAGCAAACTAAATCACATTTTGTGTGAGAAGTTTTTAGTAGAGTTTATTTTCTCTGAAGTCTGAATGTCAATATCACAGGTCAGGTTTCTGAAGCTATTACATGTAGCTGGGCCCATTCACACATATGAAGCCAGGACTGCCATTTGAGTTGAATAACTTCTTTCTATGGTTTGACAAAATAAAATAATTTTCAAAATAAATATCAAGTCCATGATCCTGCTTTCACTCAAATATACCATTATTGTCCCTATTTGTTGGAAGATTTTAAGTGACTTGCTGAAGCTACACAGGTGATGGGAAGAAGTTCATCAGGAAGTTTATCCAGGACACATGTATACAGAGTACTTTCCTACCAACCACTCTGAGGAAGATATTATTACTTTTACTTCAGTTATCATTGTAGAAGCTGAGGCTCAAAGGGCTTGGAGAAAATTGCCTAAACCTTCAAAATGTATCAGTTGTGAAGCCTTAATTTGATCACAGGTCTTTCTAATCTGAGCCCACACACTTGTAACTCACCTTCAGGAACAAATTCTGGTGACCTCCACCCACACTTGACCATCTCCAACCCTCTACCAAACAGCACAACCATCTGAAAAAGTACCTAAATTAAATCAAATCCTGACATGTATAAACTTGAAAACATTATAGGAAGTGTTTTTTTCTCATTTAAAAAATTGAAACAGACTTAGACTTATTGAGTGTGAGTTCAATAACTTATTATTTCTTTGAGGCTCTGTTCTTCCTAAAATTCTTGTCACTGTTAAAAATGAGCAGCTTCACAAAATGCTGACTTTTAACAAAGGGAGCCAATTTACAAAGAGAACTATTTAAATATTCCACGGAACATTTTTCTATCAAAGTGTAGAAATTATTTTCAGTCCATAGTGTTCAGTTAGAAGTAAAGAAATGTGTAGTACCTAATACTAGGGTTAAGGACAAGTGAAAGCACAGACTCAGGAAATTCAGAATAAAGGTGAATAAAACCATTGGCTACATTTGCTTTTATTATCATCAAAACATTGTCTCTGCTTTCATTCATTGTTTTCTTTTCCTTTAAAACACTGGTTTAAGTGGTTAAAGAAATATTATATTTTCCATACTTAGGACAGTGTTGAGCATAAAGTAAACAAATGCTCAATGAATATTAGCCATTATTATTTTATTAGCCCTTATTGTGGTATATATTAGCTCTGTTGAAAGCCAACTCCTTTAGAGTTTTATGATTACTAATGGTATATTGGTACAATATAATAATATATAATAATAAATAAATAGAAGAAACATAACAGCAGAAAATGAAGCTTGAATTACGCCAAAGATATTCTGAAGCTCCTTATTTAACCAATATTGTAGGCCATTACAAACTGGAATGACTTTCATTTATGGGTCAAGCTTGCTGAGTATTATAAATAATATGCAATTAATGCCCTGAAATTTGGTTCATTAACTCACAGACTGACAATATTTTTGGAATGGCATTATCATAAAGTAGATCAATAGTGCTCCTTTGGAAAGGAAAAAGGAAGCAGAAAGGAAGAAAGGAAGGAAGAAAGTTCCACCACTCCAAAATGTATTTTCTGAGACTCCTACTGATTTAACAGCTGAATTTTTCTGCTTTTTTTTTTTTTCTAGTAGTCTTCTGAGGAGGATTTAGATCAATTGCAACAGGCTTAAATTCTATATGCACCCTTTTTCTATTTTAATTCAGCTAGACTCCTGACAGAAATATTAACTATTGAAATTTTATAAATTTTAATATGAAATAACTTGCATTATGTGACTTGATCCATCAAAAAAAGGACAAAAAATAAAGGACTAATCTACATACTTCAACAGTTAATGATAAGAGTCAAAGTAACTATTTAAAGCTCAGCTGGTACCCTCTATTTTAAATAGAAGGCTTTGCTAGGGTTTCCTCATATATAACCTTAGTCTCTTTTGATGAATCAATTTGTAAAATGAGAAATTATTCTATGTCAACCTCCAGAATTCAAACCACATTGAAATACAAAGATAAGTGATTAGATAATAAAAAATACTTTTAATGCAAGTAAAATAAATCTATGTAATACTTATAGATACACAGTAGGTTCAAACACAAGACAATTATCTTTATATATATATATACATATATATATTCAAAGACATAAAAAATTATATTGCTTAAATATTTTCCAAAAATAAATACAGGGAAAATCTGGTTCTTGGAAATATGAGTTGATACTCAAAATACTGAGACTGTTTTGACTTTTTTACCTTTTGTTACTGGCAGAATGATTCTTTATTCCATAAAATCTTCCTACCTCCAAATGATGCCTGCTTCATGTCTGTCTGTTGTTATCACTTCCCTCCTACTTATTTAGCACAGTTTCAAAGCCAATTCATTCTGCCCTTGAAGAATTTCTTTTACTTGTCTTGCTTACAAAAATTCATTACAGAGCACTTTGGAACAATCCCAAATTTTCAGATATAATGAGGGAGAACAGGTGCACAGAGAATGAGAAGAATTCATTATGCACATTATTGGATTTTTGGGAGGGGAGTATAGGCTGAATCTAATTCATTAGACCATCAAAATAAAGCCTAGTATCATATTGAAGGGCTTATCTCTACATATTTAAAGAGGTAAAAAAGTCTAGATAAGTGAGCTAAGCAATGAGCTAGAAGCTTCATGCCTGTGAAGTACCACCTCTCCATTTACTCACTGGTTTTTTTACTTTGGAATACAACTAATTATTATGGACTTCAGTTCTCTTAATGTGCTCAGTAGAAAGAAAGAACTCAACATGTGATGAAGAAAATGAACCAATAAGCTCAAAATACTAGTTTCAATAAAAGTACTGTGATTAAAAAACAATGATTAAGTTTTATATGCAGAAATATGATTCTCTGAAATATACATATGAGTAAACTAATGAATTAGTGTTTGTTTTATAATCCCAATGACTACATTAACTGTTGTATCATTATGTATCCCATAAATAAATACAAAATCTTTAATGCAACATATCAGAGACTATATAAAGATATTTTGGTATTTGTAAATGTTTTATATTTATTTTATGAAGTAACTTAAAACTGTCTAAATTTTATTTCAATATAGATATACAATGTTATTTTTAATTTCTGCTGTACAGCAAAATGACCCAGTTACAATTTTCATACTCTTTTTCATTACAGTTTATCACAGGATATAGCATATAGTTACCTGTGCAATAATGTAGGACCTTGTTGTTATATATCCTATATATAACAGTTGGCATTAACCAGTCCCAAACTCTCAGTTCTTCTCTCCCCTATCATTCCCTTGGCAACCACAAGTCTGTTCTATATATCTGTAAATGTGTTTTATTTAATAGATATATTCATTTCTGCTTTATTTTGAACTCTGTATATAAGTGGTATCATTTGATATTTGTCTTTCTCATTGTGACTTACCTCACTTGTATGATAATCTATAAGCCTAACTCTGTTGCTGCAAATAACATATTTCATTCTTTTAATGGCTGAGTAATATTCCAGTGTGTGTGTGTGTGTGTGTGTGTGTGTGTGTGTGTGTACAGTGGCATATGTTCTTTTTGTATTATAGTTTGTCTGGGTATATCCCCAGGAGTGGGATTGTTGCATTATATGGCATCTCTATTTTTACTTTTGAAGAACCCAGACACTATTTTCCATACTGGTTGTACCAATTTACAGTTGCATCAACAGGGCAAGAAAAATCCTTTTTCTTCACACCCTCTCCAGCATTTATTATTAATACTTGGTGGTGGTAGTTTAGTTGTTTGTAATAACATGGATTTTAGTCTGGCAAGTTCCCCTGTCCATGGGATTTCCCAGGCAAAAATATTGGAGTGAGTTGCCATTTCCTTCTTCAGGGGATCTTCTCAACCCAAGGATCAAATTCAGGTCTCCTGCATTGCACGTGGTCTCCGTCATTGTAGGCAGATTCTCTACCGACTGAGCCACCAGGGAAGACTTTATTACTCATAGACTTTTGGTGATGACCATTCTAATTGGTGTGAGGCAGTACCTCATTGTAGTTTTGACTTGCATTTCTCTAATAACTGGTGATGATGAACATGTTTTCATATGCTTATTGGCATCTGTGTATCTTCTCTCATTGTTATTATTCATTGTTGTTTTTCAGTCACTAAATCGTGCCTCACTCTTTGTGACTCCACAGACTTCAGCATGCCAGTCTTTTTCTGTCCTTCACTATCTCCCAGAGTTTGCTCAAACTCATATTCATTTAGTCAGTGATGCCATCCATCCATCTCATCCTCCGTCTCTCACTTCTCCTCCTGCCCTCAGTCTTTCCCAGAATCAGAGTCATCTCTTTGAATCAGGTAACCAAAGTACTGGAGCTTCAGCATCAGTCCATCCAATGAATATTCAGGATTGATTTCCTATAGGATCCACTAGTTTGGTCTCCTCTTAATCCAAGGAACTCTCAAGAGTCTTCTCCAACACCACAGTTCAAAAGCATCAATTCTTTGGGGCTCAGCCTTCTTCACAGTCAAACTGTCACATTTGTACATGATTATTGGGAAAAAAAAAACACATATCTTTGGTTATATGGACCTTTGTCAGGAAAGTGGATGCCTCTGTTTTTGATACACTAAGTTTGTCATAGCTTTTCTTCCAAGGATCAAGTGTCTTTTAATTTTACGACTGCAGTCACCATTCACAGTGATTTTAAAGCCCAAGAAAATAAAATCTGTCAGTTTCCACTTTCCCCCCTTAAATTTGCCATGAAGTGATGGGACTGGGTGCCATGATCTTAGTTTCTTGAATATTGAGTTTTAACTCAGCTTCTTCACTCTCTTCTTTCACCTTCATCAATAAGCTCTTCAGTTCCTCTTCAATTTCTGCCATTAGAATGGTAGCATCTTCATATCTAAGTTTTTGATATTTCTCCAAGAAATCTTGATTTTGCCTCATAATTCATCTATTCCAGCATGTCACATGATGTACTTTGTATATAAATTAAATAAGCAGGGTGACAATATACAGCCCTGACATTGTCCCTTCCCAATATTGATCCACTCAGTTGTTCCATGTCCGATTACAGCTGTTGCTTCTTGACCTGTATGTATACAGGCTTCTCAGAAGACAGGTAAGGTGGTCTTATATTCCCATCTCTTTATGAATTTTCCAGTTTGTCTTGATTCACAAAGCCAAATGCTTCAGTGTAGTCAATGAAGCAACAGTAGGTGTTTTCCTACAGTTCCCTTGCCTTCTCTATGATCTTTTCTGGAGAAATGTATATTTATATGTTCTGCCCATTTTTCAGTTCAGTTGTTTGCATTTTGTTATTGAATTGTATGAGTTTTTTATTTTGGAAATTAAGTAATTTTAGGTCAAATCATTTGCCTATATTTTCTCCCAGTCTATGGAATGTCTTTTTGTTTTGTTTATGATTGCCTTTTTGTGCAAAAGTTTATGATAAAACTATCTTATTTATTAAAACATTAAATGTGCAAATACTCATATTATTAAGAAAGTACTGTCTATTATTATCCTTCTTAAATGTACACACATAATTTTACATTTGCTTTTGGCTATCTAAAAATAGGAAATTATTAGAAAAGAAAAAAATTATAATGAAGATCTTGAATATGTGAGCTTTTCCATTAAGGTTCTGACTGTTCATTACGATAATGATTTTATCCTTCAATCCACAGTCTAAACAGAAACATAATAATTAATTTTTTACTTTAACATAGTACTTAATATGTTCTTTAAAAGTCACAGACTGTAACCTAGAATGAAAAAGCTATCTATACATTCAGGAACATAAAAGTGAAAAACATGTGTCTGGAGCCCTATTGACCAGTCCTAATACTGACTCTGTCATGTATTAGTTGTTGATCTTAGGTCTCTTGCACAAATTATCTGTGCTCCAATTTTTACTTGCAGAAAATGTGGTGATAAATTTCTTATAAAGTTATAATAAGAACAGTCACTATGGTCGAACACAAGTTCTGAAATATGATAATTATTCAATAAATACTAGTTACTATTATTAAACATTAAATTTGACATACTCTCATTGTCATATTGTTTGCTAAATGAATTATTTCCAAGTAAATAAAACACTTTCTATTTTATACATAAAAAAGTAAATTATATGTTCAAGATAAAATGTTTTAATATGCATTTTTGTAAATGAGCCTTAGAGTCCAGATTGGAATAGTCAAGAAATTTTCTAATTATCATTCCTTTATTTATTCATCCTGTCCATTCACCTGCTGACTCATTTGTTCAAAAATACATCTGATCAAATAATACTTTGTGCCCAGCATTTTGATAGGCTGGGAATACATGTTAAATAAAATGGGCATAATGTCTGCTAGAATTCATGGAAGGTGGAGAGGAAGACAGGCATTAAACCTATAAAGAAAATGAGAAAGTAAAAGGGAAAAATATTCTTGGTAAGATTAAATAACCTAGTCAGGGATAAGAAAAGTAATTCTAGAAATAAAATTTAAGCTGAGACCTATTGAGCTTCCCTTTGTTAACAAGTTATTGACAATAATAGTACTATAAAACTCGAGATTTTGAACTCTTCACATGTTCCATTCTTTGCACTAGTGAGAAATTGGACCAAGATTTAAACCATCATGTTTAACTGTAGTCATCAATCAAAAGGAGCAGAAGTAGGACAGAGAACCCTGGGGAAACCCAGGCAAAAGAAGCAACATGTGAGAGATATGGAAGGGACCCTCTGAGTCAGGTTAAGAAGTCTGAATGTTAACCTAAGTAATAAGTAATGACAAAGTAGAATTTAAAGTAGAGGACTGATAGGTTTATGTTTTGGCAAGTCACATAGATTAGACAGGGAAAATAATGTGGACAACACAGAATTTGAGGTTTAGACACTACCTACAAATATTGAGACAAGATACATTTGCAATGGTGGCAGAATTGCTGATATGAGTATTCAAAAAAGAAACAGTAGGATCCAATAAACGGTTGACTGTAAGGAATAAGGGAGATTATAGAGTCTACTTTAGACTCAAGTAAGGGGAGGAGGATGCTTGAGGAAATTGCAGAGGAGATAAAGAGTTTTATGTTAAATATGTAGGGACTTTCTGGGCAGTTCAGTGCTTAAGACTTCACCTTCCAGTATAGGGAGTTTTACTTTGATCCTTGGTGAGGGATCTAAGGCCCCACATGTCCTGAAGCCAAAAAAGCAAAGCATAAAATAGAAATAATATTATAGAAAATTCAATAAAGACCTTTTAAAAAAATAGTCCACAACAAAAGTCTTTTTTAAAAAATTTTAAAAATATGTTTAAAAATATGTTTAAAAATATGTATTTAAGCTATGTAAGCAGAAGATTTGTTATCATTATATCTGTGTTTATGATGTTGAGGTGATAATGATGATAGTGATGATATTAACATTTATCTGGGGTGAATTGTGTGCCAGAATTTGTGCTTTTCATGTAATGTATCATTGAGATATTCCATTGAGTACAATAAATATGTTTTTAAAACTTTATGGAGAATGCAATTCATGCTAAAGTTATTTGAGAGTCAGAATATATTAGAGAGAGATGTTTTGATGCCAGAAGAGAGTTCTGTGCTAAAGAGTGTAAGAGCTTAAACTAGTTAAACTTGGGTAAACTAGATTAAGCTTGTAGTGTTGAAAAGAAAAGAAAAAACAAAAAGGAACTATCTGGAGACAATAACAGCACCAATATTTTTGGAAAGATAAAGAATAAAGACTCCGAACATGAGAGTGAGAAGATGATAGTGCTAAGGAAAGAGCTCTTTAAGAATAACTGAGTAATAAATATGTTCTGTATGTTTAAATGTTAAGGTTTAATAATTGTTCATTGGAGAACAGTATGGAAGTTTCTCAAAAAAGTAATAATAGAGATGCCATAAGATCCAGTAATCACACTCCTGGGCATATCCAGCACAAAGGTGTAATTTGTACCTCTAAGTTTATAGCAGCACTGTATATAATACTGAAGACATGGAAACAGCCTAAATGTTCACTAACAGGTGAATGGATAAAGAAGCTGTGCTGTATGCATACACACAATGGAATAATACTCATCCACAAAAAAGAATGAAATAATGCCATTCGTGGCAACATGAATGGACCTAGAGATTATCTTACTAAGTGAAGTAAGTCAGAAAGAGTAAAACAAATATCATATGATATCACTTACATGTGGAACCTAAAAACAATGATATAAATGAATCTATATACAAAACAGAAATACACACTATTTTATATAGAAAATAAATAACTAACAAGGATCTGCTGTATAGCACAAGTTACTCAATATTTTGTAATAATGTATAAAAGAAAGAGGGGCTTCCCTGGTAGCCCAGCTATAAAGACTCTGCCTGCCAATGCAGAAGATGTGGATTTGATTTGCCATTTGAGGAGATTTGCCATTCAAGGATATGGCAAACAATTGCAGTATTCTTGCCTGGAGAATCTCATGGACAGAGGAGCCTGGCAGGCTACAAAGAATCAGACACGACCGAGCAACTAAACTGAATCACTGCTCTGTACACGTGAAACTAACACACCATTGTAAATTAACTCTGTGTGTATGTGTGCTTGCATGCGTGTGCACACACACGCATGTTCAATTGTGTTCAACTCTTTGCACCCCCATAGACTGTAGCTGGCCAGGCTCCTCTGTCCAAGGAATTTTTCAGGCAAGAATATGCAGTGAGTTACCATTTTCTACTCCAGAGGATCTTCCCAATTCTTCAACTTAAAAAGAAAAGTATTCGTTGGCTAAAGCAACAAGCATGTTATTTTATGAGGACATATTGAATGGATATAAGGACATAGTTGGGAAAGAAATGGAATGAAAGTCAGTTTTTTAACAACTCAAATAGTTTAACTATGGAGAAAGGAATTTTCCAAAGTAAAATCAGAGATAAATTAGAATCAGGAAAAGAAACAAAGAAATACAGGATTGAAAGAATTTGGTTTTAGATAAGAAAATAATTGGGCATACTTACATGTCACTGAAAAGAAGCTAAGAAGATTGAGAAGCTATTCAAAAGTTAATAATTTATAAGACAAGGAATCTGAATTGCATGGCTTGAAAATGGTATCCATTAGAGCACTGATTCTCAACAGGGAAATATATCTGTCCCCATATCTCGAAACACTTCAGGTTGTCACAGCTAGAGGGGGTATACTCTTGGCATTTAATCAACAGAGGCCAGGGATGCTGCTAAACAACTTAAAATGAAAGGGCAGTCACTGGTAACAATATGATAATAGTGCCCAGTTTGAAGAACAATGCATTAGAGGGATAGGTGAAGAAGATGGCCTTATTCCCAGGAGGGGAAAGATGAGATGTAGCATCTTTTGGAGATGACCAAGTTGTTAAAGCCAGCTAATGACATTAAAGGTAAAGGACTATAGAATAGAGATAACTACAAATGAGTTCTTTAAAGAATGGAAAGATAATTAAGGAAATACAGGAAGACTAGCAGGTGAAACTGATGCCAGCTATTGACCATGAATTTAGTGGCAGCAGCCTTAAAGTTTCAGTTCAGTTCAGTCGCGCAGTCGTGTCCGACTCTTTGCGACCCCATGAATCGCAGAACGCCAGGCCTCCCTGTCCATCACCAACTCCCGGAGTTCACTCAGACTCACGTCCATTGAGTCTGTGATGCCATCCAGCCATCTCATCCTCGGTCGTCCCTTTCTCCTCCTGCCCCCAATCCCTCCAGCATCAGGGTCTTTTCCAATGAGTCAACTCTTCGCATAAGGTGCCCAAAGTACTGGAGCTTCAGTTTTAGCATCATTCCTTCCAAAGAAATCCCAGGGTTGATCTCCTTCAGAATGGACTGGTTGGATCTCCTTGCAGTCCAAGGGACTCTCAAGAGTCTTCTCCAACACCACAGTTCAAAAGCATCAATTCTTCTGCGCTCAGCCTTCTTCACAGTCCAACTCTCACATCCATACATGACCACAGGAAAAACCATAGCCTTGACTAGACGGACCTTAGTCGGCAAAGTAATGTCTCTGCTTTTGAATATACTATCTAGGTTGGTCATTCCTTCCAAAGAAATCCCAGGGTTGATCTCCTTCAGAATGGACTGGTTGGATCTCCTTGCAGTCCAAGGGACTCTCAAGAGTCTTCTCCAACACCACAGTTCAAAAGCATCAATTCTTCGGCGCTCAGCCTTCTTCACAGTCCAACTCTCACATCCATACATGACCACAGGAAAAACCATAGCCTTGACTAGACGGACCTTAGTCGGCAAAGTAATGTCTCTGCTTTTGAATATACTATCTAGGTTGGTCATAACTTTTCTTCCAAGGAGTAAGCGCCTTTTAATTTCATGGCTGCAGTCACCATCTGCAGTTTATATACATTTTAAAACTACCCAGAAATCCTGATGGGTGACTTATAAAGGCTGGTGGATGGGGTCTGATTTGAGGATTTTTTCCAGGCATAAAATGGAAAAGTAGGAGGGTGAGACTAAATGTAATCATGCTGCTGCTGCTAAGTAGCTTCAGTCATGCTCGACTCTGTGTGACCCCATAGACGGCAGCCCACCAGGCTCCGCAGTACCTGGGATTCTCCAGGCAAGAACACTGGAGTGGCTTGCCATTTCCTTCTCCAATGCATGAAAGTGAAAAGTGAAAGTGAAGTCGCTCAGTCATGTCTGACTCTTCACTACCCCATGAACTGCAGCCAACCAGGCTCCTCCACCATGGGATTTTCCAGGCAAGAGTACTGGAGTGGGCTGCCATTGCCTTCTCCAAAAGTAATCATATTATAAAGTTAAACTATATAGATAATGAATTAAGATAAAGAGATAGCTGAAAGCCAGAAAATAAGTGAAGTCAACACACCAGACATTATTCACCTGATATATGGGAATTGATTGATGACTCTTAGTATTTAAAGTTTATTAGCTTAATTGGAGGGCTTCCCTGGTGGCGCAGATGGTAAAGAATTTGCCTGCAATGCAGGAGACCTGCAGAAGATCCACTGGAGGAGGGCATTGCAACCCACTCTAGTTTCTTGCCTGAATAATCTCCATGGACAGAGGAGCCTGGTGGAGTACAGTCCAAGGGGTCACAGAGTCAGACACAACTGAGTGACTAAGCACAGCACAGCTTAATTGATAATGACTGTGTAGATTGTTTTATGCCTACAAATGATTTTTATATGATATAATGTATTAATGACTTGGCTCATTTTGTTCATTTATATCATGTTCCTAGTAACTCATGAAATAGTATATCACATATTTTTTTCATTAATTATATAATTTTATATCATATAATTTTATAGTAATATGGCAATAAATTCAATCAAGACTGGTAAATATAGGCTTTAGCATATATACCTATCTATACAAATCAAATATATTTTGAACATTCATAGTATATAATTAATGTTTGTCAAAAATGTTAATTAAAAAAATAAAAATTTGAGGACAGGACTTCTTTCTTTTTGTCTTTTTAAAAATGATTTAAAAATAGTTTTAAGCAACAAAGAAAATTTGAATCAAATTAGGATTAGGATTATTAATTACTAATCCAAATTACTTTAGGACTATCAGGCAGGAGAAGGGTTTTGAGATATGTAAGCACTGAACATGTGATAATATTGTCCTTCAACTTTTCCTTTTGAGGGTTGAGTATCATTTATATTTTCATTCCAGACATATTTACTAAGCACCTACTAGATCCTTGGAATATATCAATGACTCTGAAACAGAAAGTTTCTGCCTGAATAAACTTTGTATTCTACCCAGGACAGTATGCTAATATAATAAGCAGATATGCAATTGGATACATAATATGGTACCAGATATGATGAATACTATGAAGGGAAATGAAGTGAGATAAAGAGATAGACTGTAACTGAGTGGGTCGTCCAGGAAGGACTTTCTCAGGAGCTAACATCTGAAAAGAAATCTGATTCATGTGTGTTGAAGTGGAAAATAAGGAACTGTTTGTAGATTCACATGGTAGTTTCTTTTAGCCTTTGCCTATAAAGCTACAAAATTTCTCTACTCATTTAGAACCACAATTTGACAGTGTCTTTTTTATTTCTTTATTTTTGTCTGTGCTGAGTCTTCATTGCTGCATGGGCTTTCTCTAGTTGTAGAGAGTGGGAGCTACTCTCTAGCTGTGATGCAAGGGCCTCTTGCTTCTCCTGTGGCTCCCAGGCTCTAGAGCACGGGCTTAATTGTTGTGACACATGGGCTTACTTGCTCCACAACATGTGAGATCCTCCCAGATCAGGGATCAAACCCATGTTTCCTCTATTAGTAGGTGGATTCTTACCACTGAGCCACCAAGGAAACTCAGAGTCTTTTTAACATTAAAATAGTACTACAACTTTAGTATAAGCAAGCAAAAGGCATGTCAGTTGTCATTTAATTTTTATTTGATTTTGAAATTTAGATTAAGCTAATGAAAGAAACTGAAAATAAATTTATTTAAATATATATTTTTAAATATGAGACTGGATAGCATAAATTTGATAGATATCAGTTTTTCTAAGTGGGTACAATTTGTTATAGAAACCACAAAGAGTGTGTGTGTGTATGTGCGCGTGCTTTCTGGTTTTTCTTTTTAGTACTTAAAACTTCTCTTTGGAAGTTCTAAAAGCCATACTTAATTTTTAACACCTAGTAAAAGTGTATGAAAAGTGATGCCCATTACAGAAAGAATGATAATCTGATGATCATGCTAGCAGGTGCTGCCAATATGAATTCTCCTTAGAGAAAAGTGCATTCTTAACCATCGTTTGTCCTTAGAATTCCATTATTCTATAAGATGTGAGAGTAATCCTCTCTGGAAAAAGGAAACAATTATTAGGCAATTCTTTTATCTCTAGAAATGGCATCTATATTTTAGATTATTAAATGAAGCAAAAATAATAAACAAATACACTTTAAGAGCTTATCACACTTTCAAAAATAATGTTCTGAATATAATCAAAACATTTTCCTCTTTTCAGTTAAATAAGTTTGCAGTCCAAAAGTCTAAATGTACTTTGTTCAGTAACAGTAAAAAAAAGTTAAAGATTAAGAAAATGCAAAGACTGTACAATAGAGTATGTAGTAGAGAAGAGCTATCTCTCACTAAGTAGAATTAACTGTATAATAATATAAAAAATAAGATTGCTCATTAATGAAAAACTATTTATAGAATCCTTTGTGAAAAGTATTGTGATAGTTGCTATATGCACATTGAGAAATGGTCTTTGTTTTCATAAAGCTGGTATATTTCTAACTGCAAAGAAAAGGTCTGAAGATGATTTAAACAAATATGTGAACAATTTCTACTTATATTTAAAGCATCATGATAGACATGCATTAAAGTTTGAATTATANAGCCTTCTGAATGGGAGAAAATAATAGCAAATGAAGCAACTGACAAACAACTAATCTCAAAAATATACAAGCAGCTTATGCAGCTCAATTCCAGAAAAATAAATGACCCAATCAAAAAATGGGCCAAAGAACTAAATAGACACTTCTCCAAAGAAGACATACGAATGGCTAACAAACACATGAAAAGATGCTCAACATCACTCATTATCAGAGAAATGCAAATCAAAACCACAATGAGGTACCATTTCTTTTTAGTTTTAAACTTGCTTGTTTTGGACAGTTTTTCTTCATTGTTCTTTTCAATGTCAGTGTTACTAATACAAAACATTGAGTCCCTTGAAAATATATAGCTTCCTAGAAAAATCTTGGTGTGATAGCGTGTCTTCTCTTGATAACACACAGGATAAAGCGAGCCACATAGGGTAAAGGTGGCTCACCTCTAAGCTCATGAATAGGCTCCAGAACCGTAATCATTTTGAGACTGCAGTTACAGAAAGTTTATCATGTGCCAGGTAGTCTTGGAGATCCCTAATGTGTATTTTCTATTTAATTCTCACAATTATCTCATGAGAAAAGTGATTTTAATTTTAGGAGTGAGGTAGCTGGGGCCTGGAAAAATAAATAACTTTCTTTGATAGCCAAGCTAGAGTTTGAAGGTTTGACTTCAAGAATTGCTCTTTCTCTACCACAGAATTATTCTGTTGCATAGACAATAACTGAAAATAATGTTCCTTTAACTTCTAAAAATATTTCCCTACCAAACAGAGAATATTGACATTGGATATTTTTGTTTGCTCATAATTTTAGAGAGACTAGATTTCTAAGAGCTGATATATTATCTTTTCCCCTGATTTTTTTTTGGGGGGAGGGTGATTTTATTGGCATCTTTGCATTATACTCTGAACACAAAAAGATACTTTGGTTGAAATAGTGTGACACTGTCAACCTTGAAATAGGCATTTAAAAGCCTTTTCATTTCATAAAGCTTTCAGTGTAGAATGTGGATTTATGGTTATGCTTTCACAACAATTAAAATCTTTATAAATAACATTCTCCATGTTTAGCATTTTAACCTTCCTTTATTGGTAACATGATGCATTCCACATATTTTCCTGAGTGCAGCAGAAGTAAACCATAAATTCAATAAGATGTATATAATATTATTTACATCTAATGTAAGAGCAGTCTCCAAAAGTTTCTTTGTGAATATATCAGACTCATGAAGAGAAATATGCTTAGAAATTCAGTTTGTGTATGTAGTGTTTGCTAATTAACATAATTTCATGTAAATTTGTATGAACAAAAACACAGAAATAAAGCTGATGAAAACCTCAATATTTATTTTGAATTATGGGAATGTGGAGGTTTTTCCCTTGTCTATTTTTCTAAATATTAGATTATTTTATGAAAGGTTTAGAGATAATAAGTTTTATTTAAAAATTTTTTTCAGATTTTAGTTTAGGAAAATTTCTAAACATGAGGTCAAATATTACTGTGAGATGTGAAGAAATAACTATTGCCTGTACAAAGTTTTTCATTCAATTATTACTTTATTAATTTCCTACACATTTATAAATATGCAGCATACTACTGGCAATGTGACTGTGCTTGAGGATATAATAATGTAAATTTGGGAAAGTCCTTGTACTCAGAAAGTGAAAGTCGTTCAACCATTTCTGACTCTTTGCGACCCCAAGGACTATACAGTCCATGGAATTCTCCAGGCCAGAATACTGGAGTGGGTAGCCTATCCCTTCTCCAGGGGATCTTCCCAACCCAGGGATCAAACCCAGGTCTCCCTCATTGCAGGTGGATTCTTTACGAGCTGAGCCTCAAGGGAAGCCCTGTGCTCAGTAAGCAAGCATTATAGTCAGGGAGAAGCCAATGGCACCCCACTCCAGTACTCTTGCCTGGAAAATCCCATGGACGGAGGAGCCTGGTAGGCTGCAGTCCATAGGGTCGCTATGAACAACTGAGTGACTTCACTTTGACTTTTCACTTTCATGCATTGGAGAAAGAAATGGCAACCCATTCCAATGTTCTTGCCTAGAGAATTCCAGGGACAGGGGAGCCTGGTGGGCTGCCGTCTATGGAGTTGCACAGAGTCGGACATGACTGAAGTGACTTAGCAGCATAGTCAGGGAAGAGAACTGTCACACTAGCACACAGGTGCATGCCCCCCCACACACAGACTTCCCATGGGATACATGCTATGAGTAGAACAAGATAATAAAATAAATAAAAGTTTAGAGAGGTTTCTTTAAAAGAAATCTTCTAAAAGAAGAAAGAAATGTGTCAGCATAAATATGATCATTGAACTGGTTTTGCTATCAATACATATACATAGGAAAAGCTCTAATAAGTGAATGATTAAATTATTAATTATATTAAATGAAAATAAAATTATATCACAGTAGATGCATAATTAATTCTAATATTATGAGTAAATTATTATGAAATGAAGGAGGCACAGAACAAGTAGAGTTGAGAGGCTGGACTACAACATTTTAACTTGACAAGTATATAATTGTCAATATTCAAAAATGTGTGCATATGAATAGCTATACTAGAATTAAAATATTGCATTAGGAGTGATACTTTAATATTGCTTACATTGTACAATAATTTAAACTTTTCGTTTAACTTTTAAAAAATAGTTAAGATTTCAAAAGAATTTCTGTCTCTCTGACTTTGACTTCTCTGCTTACCTCACATAAGAGGAATCATGATACATTTGTCTATGTGTCTGGCTGATATCACTTAGCATAACGTCTTCAGGGTTCATTCATGTTTTAGCCTATGTCAGAATTTTCTTTTTCTTGGTAGAATTACTTATTTTGGAGGAGTTTTAGATTCACAGTAAAAATGAGCAGAAGAAATAAAAAGATTATCCTATACTCACTGCCCCCATACAATCACAGCCTCTGCTATTTTAAACATCCCTTACCAGAGTGTTGCATATATTATAAATGATGAACCAAACCTTTACACATCATCATCTAGAATCTATAGTTTATATTAGGGCTCATTATTTGTATGTGGGCCTTCTATGGGTTTGAATAACTGTACAGCGACATGTTTCCTTATATGATATTCTAATATACAGTAGTTTCTTCATCCTCCTTTTTTTTTTTTCTGCATATTTACTTTCTGTCCTCTCTGACTCTGGGGAACCACTGATCTTTACACTGTCTTCCTACTTTTGCCTTTTCTGGTCATCAAATTCATAGAGACAGAAGCAGAGTAGTGGTGAACAGGGCTACACAGAAGAGAACATGGGGAATTATTGTCTGATTGGTACAGGCTTCAGTGTGGGATGATGAATAAAGTTCCAGAATGGTGGTGATAGCAGCACAGCAATGTAATGAATTTAATGCTACTAAACTGAACACTCAAAAATGGTCAAAATGGTATATTTTGTTTTATGCACATTTTATTACAGTAGGAAAGATGTGAACACATTCTAAAAGAGCTATGTTTTAAAACAAAATATCTCATTGTGATTTTAAAACATTGAGTGTAGAATTATAAGAATATAATTGAATGACTATTTCTTAAATAATGTTTATTTTCTGTGAATAAGACTTTAAGCTTTAAACTATGTAATTCAACACAATATTTGTTTTATATCTAGTAATCTTTCCTCCTCAATCCCCTGCCTGTATATTGACCCTCCCCCCATCCCTCTTCCCACTGGTAACCACTAGTTTGTGCTCTGTGAGTCATTTCATTATATTTATTGGTTGGTTTTATTTTTTATATTTCACATGTAGATGGTATAACAGAGTATCTGTCTTTTTTGTCCAACTTATTTCACTTAGCATAATAATGCCCTCCAATTCCATCCATGCTGTTGCAAATGGCAACATTTTAGTCTTTTTTATGACTATGTAGTACTCCATTGTAAGTATGCATGCATTACCCATTTAATCTATTGATAGACACTTAGGTTGCTTCCATATCTTGATAACTGTAAATAATGCTGCTATGAACATTGAGGTGCATGTATCTTTTCAAATTAGTGTTTCTGTTTCTCTCAGATAAATATCCAGGAAGTTTAATTGCTGGATCCTATGGTAGTTCTCGGAGAAGGCAATGGAATCCCACTCTAGTACTCTTGTCTGGCAAATCCCATGGATGGAGGAGCCTGGTGGGCTGCAGTCCATGGGGTCGCGAAGAGTCAGACACAACTGAGTGACTTCCCTTTCATGTTTCACTTTCATGCATTGGAGAAGGACATGGCAACCCACTCCAGTGTTCTGCCTGGAGAATCCCAGGGGCGGTAGAGCCTGGTGGGCTGCCATCTATGGGGTTGCACAGAGTCGGATACGACTGAAGCAACTTAGCAGCAGCAGCAGCAGCAGCATGGTAGTTCTATTTTTAGTTTTTGAGAAACCTCTATACTATTTTCCATACTGACTGCCTTAATTTACACTCCAAGCAATAATGTATGAAGGTTCCCTTTTCTCCACATCCTCTTCAAAATTTGTTTGTTTGTGTTCTTTTTCATGATAGGCATTCTGACAGGTGTGAGTGATTTATCATTGTGCTTTTGATTTGCATTTCTCTGCTAATAAGCAATGCTGTACATATTTTTATGTTGATCATCTATAATTCTTCTTTGGAAAAAATGTCTATTCATGTGTTCAGTTCATTTTTAAAATTAGGTTGTTTGATTTTTTTTCATGTTGAACAACTGTTTATTAATCCCTTATGGGTCATATCATTTGCAAATATTTTCTCCCTTTCAGTGAATGTATTTTTTCCACAGTTTCCTTTTTCTATGCAAAAGTTTTTACATTTAATTAGGTCACTGTTGTTTATTTTTGCTTTATTTCCTCTGCTTTAGGGAGGGAGATCAAAATCATATATTGCTGTGATTTATGACAAAAAATGTTCTGCCCATGTTTTCTTCTAAGAATTTTATGATTTCCAGTCTTTAAACAAAATTTATTTGGCTGCCCTGGGTCTTAGTTTGTGACACTCAGGTTCTTCATTGCCACATGCAGGATCTTCCTTGTATCACGTAGCTTCTTTTAGTTGTGGCATGCAGGATCTAGTTTCCTGACCAGAGATGGAACTCAGGCCCCCTGCATTGGGAGTGTTGAGTCTTAACCACTGGATCACCAGGGAAGTCCTTCCAGTCTTACATTTAGGTCTTTAATCCCCTGTGAGTTAGTTTTTGTATATGGTGTTAGGCAGTGTTCCAGTTCCATTCTTTCTATCCAGTTTTCCCAGCACCACTTACTGAAGAAACTGTCTTTTCTCCATTGTATATTCTACCTCCTTTGTTGTAAATTAATTAACCATAAGTGCAATTTTTGTTCGGGGGCTCTCTACTATAGTCCATTGATCTGTGGGTCTGCTTTTGTCCTACCGCTGTTGCTGCTAAGTCACTTCAGTCATGTCCGACTCTATGTGACCCCATAGACGGCAGCCGACCAGGCTCCCCCGTCCCTGGGATTCTCCAGGCAAAAACACTTGAGTGGGTAGCCATTTCCTTCTCCAATGCATGAAAGTGAAAACTGAAAGTAAAGTCACTCAGTCGTGTCCAACTCTTCGCGACCCCATGGACTGCAGCCCACCAAGCTCCTCCATCCATGGGGTTTTCCAGGCAAGAATACTGGAGTGGGGCACCATTGCCTTCTCTGGCTTTTTGATTATAGTAGCTTTGCAATATGATCTGAAGTCAGGGAGCATGAATCTTCCAGTTATGTTCTTTCCCAAGATTGCTTTGTATTTTCAGACATATTTTGAAATTATTTTACCTAGTTCTGTGAAAAATGTCCTTCATATTTTGATAGGGATTGCACAGAACCTGTAGATTGCCTTGGGGAGTATGGTCATTTTAACAATGTTGATTCTTCTAATCTATGAATACAGTATTTCTTTTCATCTGTGCTTCAGAAAAGAAGACTATTTTATATCTAAGTAGAATGTTTGCTTCATCAAAGGAAAGTTTTTTTTAAGACATTTTCTCATGTATAGTTGTGTAATGAATTTGCTTAATGTTTCAAATATCTAAATTGATTTTTCATTTACTTCTTTTATGATACTATAGCTCTCCTTCACAAAGGCATTTAATTGCCCTCACCCTACACGTGCTCTCATCTTGTAGATCACTCAGTTCAGTTCAGTTCAGTCTAGCAGTCATCCGACTCTTTGTGACCCCGTGGACTGCAGCATGTCAGGGTTCTCTGTCCATCATCAACTACCAGAGTTTACCCAAACTCATGTCCAGTGAGTCAGTGATGCCATCCAACCATCTCATCCTCTGTTGTCCCCTTCTCCTCCCATGTTCAATTTTCCCAGCATAAGGGTCTTTTCCAGTGAGTCAGTTCTTCGAATCAGGTGGTCAAAATTTGGAGTTTCAACTTCAAATCAGTCCTTCCAATGAATATTCAGGACTGATTTCCTTTAGGATGGACTGGTTGGATCTCTTTGCAGTCTGAGGGATTCTCAAGAGTCTTCTCCAACACCACAGTTGAAAAACATCAAATCTTCAGCGCTCAGCTTTCTTTATAGTCCACCTCTCACATCCATACATGACTATTGGAAAAACCATAGCCTTGACTAGATGAACCTTTGTTGGCAAAGTAATGTCTCTGGTTTTTAATATGCTGTCTAAGTTGTTCATAGATTTTTCTTCCAAGGAGTAAGTGTCTTTTAATTTCATGGCTGCAGTCACCATCTGCAGTGATTTTGGAGCCCAAGAAGGTAAAGTTTGTCACTGTTTCCCCATCTATTTGCCATGAAGTGATGGAAATGGATGCCATGATCTTAGCTTTTCTGAATGTTGAGTTTAAAGCCAACTTTTTCACTCTTCTCTTTCACTTTCATCAAGAGGCTCTTTAGATCTTCTTTACTTTCTGCCATAGGGTGGTGTCACCTGCATATCCAAGGTTATTGATATTTCTCTTGGCAATCTTGATTCTAGCTTGTGCTTCTTCCAGCCCAGCATTTCTCATGATGCACTCTGCATCTAAATTAAATAAGCAGAGTGATAATATACAGGCTTGATGTAATCCTTTCCCTGTTTGGAACCAGGGTGGTGTTCCACATCCAGTTCTAACTGTTGCTACCTAGTGGATATGCAGATTTCTCAACAGGCAAGTCAGGTGGTCTGGTATTCCTGTTTCAGAATTTTCCACAGTTTATTGTGATCCACACAGTCAAAGGCTTTGGCATAGTCAATAAAGTAGAAATAGATGTTTTTCTGCAACTCTCTTGCTTTTTTGAAGATTCAGTGGATGTTGGCAATTTGATCTCTGTTTCCTCTACCTTTTTTAAAACCAACTTGAACATCTGGAAGTTCACAGTTCACGTTTCCTAAAGCCTGGCTTGGAGAATTTTGAGCATTACTTTGCTAGTGTGTGAGATGAGTGCAATTGTGCGGTAGTTTGAGCATTCATTGGCATTGCCTTTCTTTGGAATTGGAATGAAAAGTGATATTTTCCAGTCCTGTGGCCACTGGTAAGTTTTCCAAATTTGCTGGCATATTGAATGCAGCACTTTCACAGCATCATCTTTCAGGATTTGAAATAGCTCACCTGGAATTCCATCACCTCCACTAGCTTTGTTCACAGTGGTGCTTCCTATGGTCCACTTGACTTTACATTTGAGAATGTCTGGCTCTAGGTGAGTGATCACATCATCGTGATTACCTGGGTTGTGAAGATCTTTTTTGTACAGTTCTTCTGGGTATTCTTGCCACCTCTTCTTAATATCTTCTGTTTCTGTTAGGTCCAGACCATTTCTGTCCTTTATCAAGCCCATCTTTGCATGAAATGTTCCCTTGGTATCTCTAATTTTCTTGAAGAGATCTCTAGTCTTTCCCATTCTATTGTTTTTCCTCTATTTCTTTACATTGATCACTGAGGAAGGCTTTCTTATCTCTCCTTGCTATTCTTTGGAACTCTGAATTCAAATGGGTAGATCTTTCCTTTTCTCCTTTGCTTTTCACTTCTCTTCTTTTCACAGCTATTTGTAAGGCCTCCCAAGACAGCCATTTTGCTTTTTTGCATTTCCTTTTCTTGGGGATGGTCTGTCTCCTGTACAATGTCATGAACCTCCATCCACAGTTCATCAGGCACTCTGTCTATCAGATCTAGTCCCTTATATCTATTTCTTGCTTCTACTGTATAATCGCAAGGGATTTGATTTAGGTCATACCTGAATGGTCTAGTGGTTTTTCCCACTTTCTTCAATTTAAGTGTGAGTTTGGCAATAAGGATTTCATGATCTGAGCCATAGTCAGCCTCCATTCTTGTTTTTGCTGACTGTATAGAGCTTCTCCATCTTTGGCTGTAAAGAATGTAATCAATCTGATTTTGGTGTTGACCATCTGGGATGTCCATGTGTAGAGTCTTCTCTTGTGTTGTTGGAAAACAGTGTTTGCTATGACCAGTGCGTTCTCTTTGCAAAACTCTATTAGCCTGTGCCCTGCTTCATTTTGTATTCCAAGGCCAAATTTGCCTGTTACTCCAGGTGTTTCTTGACTTCCTACTTCTGCATTCCAGTCTCCTATAATGAAAGGGACATCTTTTTTGGGTGTTAGTCTAGAAGGTCTTGTATGTGTTCACAGAACCATTCAACTTCAGCTTCTTCATCCTTACTTGTCGGGACCTAAACTTGGATTACCATGATATTGAATGGTTTGCCTTGGACATGAACAGAGATCATTCTGTCATTTTTGAGCTTGCATCCAAGTACTGCATTTCAGACTTTTGACTATAATGGCTACTCCATTTCTTCTAAGAGATTCCTGCCCACAGTAGTAGATATAATGGTCATCTGATTTAGATTCACCCATTCCAGTCCATTTTAGTCGCTGATTCCTAGAATGTCAATGTTCATTCTTGCCATCTCCTGTTTGACCACTTCCAATTTACCTTTATTCATGGACCTGACATTCCAGGTTCCCATGCAATATTGCTCTTTACAGCATTGGACCTTGTTTCTATCACCAGTCCCATCCACAACTGGGTGTTGTTTTTGCTTTGGCTCCATCCCTTCATTCTTTATGGAATTATTTCTCCACTGATCTCCAGTAGCATTTTGGGCACCTACAAACCTGGGTAGTTCATCTTTCAGTGTCCTATATTTTTGCCTTTTCATACTGTTCATGGGGTTCTCAAGGCAAGAATACTGAAGTGGTTTGCCATTCCCTTTTCCAGTGGACCACATTCTGTCATACCTCTCCACCATGACCCGTCCATCTTGGGTGGCCCTACATGGCATGGCTTAGTTTCACTGAGTTAGACAAAGGTGTGGACCTAGAAACCTGTATGCAAGGCAGGAAGCCACAGTTAGAACTGGACATGGAACAACAGACTGGTTCTCAATAGGAAAAGAAGTACATCAAGGCTGTTATTGTCACCCTGCTTATTTAACTTATACACAGAGAGCATCATGAGAAATGCTGGGCTAGAAGAAGCACAAGCTGGAATCAAGATTCTCAAGAGAAATGTCAGTAACCTCAGATATGCAGATGACACCACCTGTATGGCAGAAAGTGAAGAAGAACTAAAGAGCTTCTTGATGAAAATGAAAGAGGAGAGTGAAAAAGTTGACTTAAAGCTCAACATTCAGAAAACTAAGATCATGGCATCTGGTCCCATCACTTCTTGGCAAATAGATGGGGAAACAGTGGAACCAATGGCTGAATTTATTTTCTTGAGCTCCAAAATCACTGCAGATGGTGATTGCAGCCATGAGATGAAAAGATACTTACTCCTTAGAAGGAAAGTTATGACCAAACTAGACAGCATATTAAAAAGCAGAGACATTACTTTGCCAACAGAGATCCATCTAGTCAAGGCTATGTTTTTTCCAGCAGTCATATATGGATGTGAGAGTTGGAGTATAAAGAAAGCTGAGCACCAAAGAATTGATGCTTTTGATCTATGGTGTTGGAGAAGACTCTTGAGAGTCCCTTGGACTGCAAGGAGATCCAACCAGTCCATCCTAAAGGAGATCAGTCCTGGGTGTTCATTGGGAGGACTGATGTTGAAGCTGAAACTTCACCTGATGTGAATAGCTGACTCATTTGAAAAAAAACCCTGATGCTGGGAAAGGTTGAGGGTGGGAGGAGAAGGGGATGGCAATGAATGAGATGGTGTATGACATCATTGACTCAATGGACATGAGTTTGGGTAAACTCTGGGGGTTGGGATAGACAGGAAGGCCTGGCGCACTGTGGTTCATGGTGTCACAAAGAGTCGTACATGACTGAGTGACTGAACCGAACTGAACTGAACAAATGGAGAAAATTTTCATAGCTTTCCATTTGCATAATCCTGGAACAGTTTTATGAGACAGATATCATAAAGAACTCCCCCTTTAAAGGTAGAGGCATATAAGTTTAGAATATATAAGAGCTGGTAATTGGTGGCTCAGGTTTTGAATCCTATTGCTTTGAAGTGTAGTCTCACAGAGGGCTCACATAGCTGCTAGCTTCAAAGAATTGATAGTCCTATAGAGTAGAATGCCATGTTATTCAATGTTGACGTGCTTAGCTAGAGTTATAAACACATTGGCTTAGGAATATAGATGAGAATGATGGTGAAGCTAATAAAGAATCAGGAAAGCCTCCTTAAAGAGGTAACATTTCAGCTAATTCTTGAGTAAATCTAGAGAATTTCTCACAGTATTTTTTATGCAAGTGAATGCTGGATTCAAAAACACTTCACTATGGCAACTGGGGACATATCAGTGTTGTTTAGCTTTGAAAGTATTTGCAAGTGTCTTTCTTTCATCCAGGGTCACAGCACTGCACAAACGCAAATCCCTGTTGTCAAGATATGGTTCTGGCAAGTGCTCTTCACTGAGCATGTGGTACAAGAGAGGCACCCGAGGGCTGTGCTGCATGGAGATGCTTCTCGCAGCTCTCTCTACCCTGCTTCCGTTGTTGCCCAGTAAGGATTGCCTGTCAAGTGGCAGGCCACAGCTGGGCACTTTTATTCTGTTTTGCATGTATAATATTGTCAGCTATAATAGTGTCAATACAGAAAACTAGAAATTTACATATTCATGTGTGATGAGCATGGTTTTTTATCTGAATTAGAAAATTTATATAATATAAAGATATATAGTAAAAATTACTTGTAATTACACCACTATCTAATTTTTTGTATGTTATCATAATCTGTGGTAAATGATTTATTTCCATCATCTTATTCCACAGTTCACAGGTATGTTTAAAATTATACATTATATATATAATATATAATATGTATATGATAGGGCTTTCCTTGTAGCTCAGTCAGTAAAGAATCTGCCTGCAGTGCAAGAGACCTGGGTTCAATTCCTGGGTCAGGATGATCCCCTGGAGAAGGAAATGGCAACTCACTCCAATGTTCTTGCCTGGAGAATCCACTGGACGGAGGAGCCTGGCAGGCTATAGTCCATGGGATGCAAGAGTCAGACACAACTTAGTGACTAAGCCACCATGTGTATATGATATATATTGCACATGTATATATGTATACACAATATGTGTAATATATACTCATATGTATGTGTGATATATATATTATAATATGTATGTATATATATATATAAGCATCTGTAATATATATATTTGTAGAGAAAGTAATGTTATAGCAAGCTACAATTATTTAAAATTTATTAAATATATTATATAATATTTATGAAATGTATTATATAATTTAATATATTATCATTAAAGATATACTTTGAAAATTGGTTCTGTATAGTCTAAAAGTCATCTGAGGGAATTCCCTGGTGGTCCAGTGGTAATGATTTCATGCTTTCACTGCTGCTGCTGCTGCTAAGTCGCCACAGTCATGTCCGACTCTGTGTGACCTCAGAGACGGCAGTCCACCAGGCTCCCCCATCCCTGGGATTCTCCAGGCAAGAACAGGGGAGTAGATTGCCATTTCCTTCTCCAATGCATGAAAGTGAAAAGTGAAAGTGAAGTTGCTCAGTCATGTCCAACTCTTGGTGACCCCATGGACTGCAGCCCACCAGGCTCCTCCACCCATGGGATTTGCCAGGCAAGAGGACTGGAGTGGGGGGCCATTGCCCTCTCCACTTTCACTGCTAGTTGGGCTGATTCAAGACCTGGTCAGGGAAGTAAGATTCTGCAAGCTATGTGGCACAACTAGAAAAAAAATGACATCAGAACTCTCTTGGCGCTATAGTTGCTTTCATGTCTTTAAAATGAGCATAATCATGAATAATGATAATGTAGTTTATGAATTGCATGTACTGTGAAATGAATATTTAAAGTGAATAGCACAATAGTAGGCATGTCAATAAAAATATTTTTGTGATAAATAACAATAACTCAAAATAATCAGAACATTACCGTCTTCTCTGCCTAGAAAGTCATTTGCTTGCCAGACAGTCTTTAGGGAGGATACTCATTTCTTAGTCTGAGCTCTTGCCCACCTCCTCTATCCTGATTTGCTCACTGTAACAACTGCTTCACAGGCAGAGATTGATAAGCTTATAGGCCCTTCCAGTATTTGCCTTTTTTGGATGCTGTGTGGTACCTCCTTACCTGTTGACCCCCTCCATCAGGTTGCCAACCCCTCCCTACTATCTCCTTGAGCCCAGGCTTCCGGTGTACCTCACAGTACCTAGCGAAGAGAGGGCAGCTGCCCTGAATAGAGACCTCTTTAAGTGCTTGCTACTACTGTTGATTTATTTTGATGCTTTCATTTTGAAATGTGAGCTATCCCAGGCAAATTGAGATAAGCCACTATGAACTTTATTTGATCCTTTAGAAAACCGTGGTGTCTGGAAACGAAAACCACCACAGAGATTCAAACTCATCTGGCAGGCAAGGAGAAAATGAAAGTGATTTGTAAATGCTAAAGCATCCACTGGGGGAAGGTACCAGGGGATTCAACAAAGGTCATTGGAGGGGACATCTCTGTTTGTCTTCATGAACATTTCAGAGAAGGACACAAATTGCATATTAATCACTTACCCTGTACAAACTAAAATGGAGTGGACAACAAAGCAGGCTGGGGGTGGGGAGAGGAAACTGTGAGCAATGTGGGCTGGGAGAAGAGAAAAACACATTAAGCCATTTTACTGAAAGTTCAGAGATGTTGTGTATCATTACTCAGAAATGCAAGGTACAGAACATCATTTTTCCTATTCAGTTACTTTATCTTCATTTCCTTTTAGCTATTTTCATGAAGGTGTTGTCCAGGTTAGGTCAGAGGCTTCTGATGATGGATTATTTCTCTTGGTATCTTAGTTTTATGATTTTGTCCACTCAGCTTCTAAGCTTCCTTGGGCTGGGTTTGGGCTTAAAGGGTGGTAATAGGCTGAGAGGTATCTTTCCTGTGCAAAAAAGCTTTTCTTATGCTGCACTCTGCTCTCAACATTCCTTTCCCCTACATGGACCCAATTCAAATAAACCCAGCAGAATAAATTGAATCACACTAAATAAAAGACTCTTTCTTAAGAACCTTGCAGTCTGTGTTAGAAATTTAAAAAATACCCATCTTTCACAGTTATAATCAAAATCTAGCCATGCATAATTATCATGGGTTAGTAGAAGAAAGGACTGAAGAAAGAGACAATAATAAGATTTTTGCCAATATCTCTGGACTCAGCTCTTCTCTGTCTATTGTATAAAGCCATTTTCATGTAAGAAATCACTTAGGGTTAATTGCCCTCTTCTTCTAGACCATTTTTTTTTCTTTTTGAATTATTTTATCTGTTTTCATCTCATAAATTCTTCCTTTCTCCCCTAAAATATATAACAACTACCTTAGAATTGACTAAAATATCTATTTAAATAAATATCAGCTACTAACAAGTGGCTTCCCAGGTGGTGCTAGAGGTAATGTACCTGCCAAAGCAGGAGATGCAAGAGATTTGGGTTCTATCCCTTGGTTGGGAAGATCCCTTGGAGAAGGGCATGGCAACCAGCTCCAGTGGTCAAGCAGCCTGGAGAATACCATGGACAAAGAAGCGTGGCAAGCTAGAGTCCATGGGGTCGCAAAGAGTCAGACACAACCAAAGAGGCTGAGCATGCACAAACACATTAGGTACACAATCAGCTAGAATTCTTAAAGCGCAAAATGCAAAGTATCAGATTTGGTGTTCCTCATCTTGTCTGATCGGTAGGTAGGAGGAAATGGTAATGGTCCCCATCTACCTATCAGGAAACTGCTTTTCTGAGAGGCTAGGCTTGAACATGGACCCCAGACAGAAACATAAGTTTCCTATAGAGTCTATCACATTGCCCACCCCTCCTGCTGGACATGACTGGCACAGCACACCCACACACACACCTGCTTGAGGCATGGCATTAGTATACTCAAGAGTTTTGCTCCTGATATATATATTTAAATAAATAATATTTAACAAATAATATTTAAATAAATATGTATATCAGGAGCAAAAACATTTATATCTGGAGAAAAGGAAAGATATACCCATTTGAATGCAGAGTTCCAAAGAATAGCAAGGAGAGATAAGAAAGCCTTCCTCTGGATCAGTGCAAAGAAATAAAGAAAGCAATGGAATGGGAAAGGCTAGAGATCTCTTCAAGAAAATTAGAGACACCAAGGGAACATTTTATGAAAAGATGGGCTCAGTAAAGGACAGAAATGGTATGGGCCTAACAGAAGCAGAAGATATAAGAAGAGGTGGCAAGAACACACAGAAGAACTGTACAAAAAAATCTTCATGACCCAGATAACCATGATGGTATGATCACTCGCCTATGGACAGATATCCTGGAATGTGATTCCAGTGGGCCTTAGGAAGCATCACTATGAACAAAGCTAGTGTAGGTGATGGAATTCCAGTAGAGCTATTTCAAATCCTAAAAGATAATGTTGTTAAAGTGCTGTACTCAATATGCCAGCAAATTTGGAAAACTCAGCAATGGTGAAATGACTGGAAAAGGTCAGTTTTCATTCCAATCCTGAAGGGTAATGTCAAAGAATGTTCAAACTACCACACAATTGCACTCATCTCACTTGTTAGCAAGGTAATGCTCAAAATTCTCCAAGCCAGGCTTCAGCAATATGTGAACCATGAACTTCCATCTGTTCAAGCTGGTTTTAAAAAAGGCAGAAGAACCAGAGATCAAATTGCCAACATCTGCTTGATCATGGAAAAAGCAAGAGAGTTCCAGAAAAACATCTATTTCTGCTTCATTGACTATGCCAAAGCCTTTGACTGTGTGGATCACAATAAACTGTGGAAAATTCTTTAAGAGATGGGAATACCAGACCACCTGACCTGCCTACTGAGACATCTGTATGCAAGTCAAGAAGTAACAGTTAGAATCTGATATAGACAACAGACTGGTTCCAAATCGGCAAAGGAGTACTTTGTCACCCTGCTTATCTAAGTTATATGCAGAGTACTTCATACAAAATGCCAGGCTGGATGAAGCACAAAGTAGAATCAGGATTGCTGGGAGAAATATCAATAACCTCATATACACAGATGACACTACCCTTATGGAAGAAAGCAAAGAAGAACTAAAGACCCTCTTGATGAAGTGAAAGAAAAAAGTCAAAAAGTTGGCTTAAAACTCAACATTCAGAAAACTAAGATCATGGCATCTGGTCCCATCACTTCATGGCAAATAGATAGGGAAACAGTGGAAACAGTGACAGATTTTATTTTCTTGGGCTCCAAAATCAATGCAGATGGTGACTGAAGCCATGAAACTGAAGGACACTTGCTCCTTGGAAGAAAAGCTATGACCAACCTAGACCGCTTATTAAAAGTCTGAGACATTACTTTGTCGATAAATGTCCATCTAGTCAAAGATACAGCTTTTCCAGTAGTCATGTATGGATGTGAGATTTGGACTACAAAGAAAGCTGAGCACTGAAGAATTGATGCTTTTGAACTGTGATATTGGAGAAGACGCTTGAGAGTCCCTTGGAGTGCAAGAAGATCCAACCAGTCCATCCTAAAGGAAATCAGTCCTGAATATTCATTGGAAGCACTGATGCTGAAGCTGAAACTCCAATACTTTGGCACCTGATGCAAAGAACTGACTCACTGGAAAAGACCCTAATGCTGGGAAACATTGAAAGCAGGAAGAGAAGGGGACGGCAGACATGAGATGGATGGATGGCATCACCGACTCAATGAAACTGAGTATAAACAAATTTCAGGAGTTGGTCATGGACAAGGAAACTGGCGTGTTGCAGTCCATGGGGTTGCAAAGAGTTGGACATGACTAAGACACTGAATTGAACTAAGGAACATTTTAAAGTTTAAAGTTTGTTTCCAGCTGTCTTGACTTTCTCAACATCTTTGGCCTCTGTTTGTCTTGGTCTTAACAAAGCTTCTAAAGCCAAAGAAAGTGATGTTTATCGGAAGATACTTGGTCAGCTCCCAGCCCAGTGTTACCATAAATTTTTAACCTTTTAAGAACGTATTGTTTTTCTACAGTGTTTACAAATACAGTTTCTGGAGCCCCTTGCCCAGAGTTTCTGATTTAATATATTGAGGTAGACGTAGAAATGTGCATGTCTCTCTGGCTCCCAGATGATGTCATTGACTCTGCCTGAGGATGCACAGGACTCCCATGAAGGTTTCCGAAGACCAGTATTCCAGCTGTCCCTGCTCAGAGTCACACACAGGTAAGCAGTAACAAGAGGGCATACCATCCTCTCTAGAATTTGCCACTCAAATTGTGGTCGTGGAGAAGTTTAGCATTATGTGGGAGCATTTTTATAAATACATACCCTCAAGCCTTGTCCCAGACTTGAATATAAACCTGCGTTTTAAGAAAACCTCTAGGTATTTCATATATACACTAGAGGTTGAGACATAGTACTTTAGCACAGACTGGTCAGTTATTTGGTAAATTTCATTTATTTCTCCTGTTTGTCTTTCTGTTCTATAGCTGGTGGACGCCGTTTCCACCTGTTTGAGAAACTGCATCCTAAAATGGGTAGTGGTGCTTTATGGTTCAAGTTTATTCATGTTAATAAGGGTCGGAAAGAACTGTACTAAAGGTTTTGACAAATCCCATGTAATTCTATTTGCTAAAATATAATGTTCTTCAACCTCTGTATTATACATGAATTTTTATTCTTTAAGTAATGCAATTCTTGATTTTAAGTAACAGAAATCCAAACATGTTAGGCAAAAAGAGAACTTACTGGAAGAATAATGGGGAATTCCTGAAAATTGTAGAAAAGTAAGGTTTTAGTTAGACTTTTAGAATGCGTGAAGCCAGTACTACAAGAACTTCCAGAATGCTCAACTTTGCATTCTCGTCTTTCTGCTTCCGTCTCTCAAAGAGACTACACACCGGTGTATGTTCCAACCTCACAACTGTGGAGGGTCTGAAACTTTTCCTTAGATTCTCAATCAAAAAATCCTAAAAAAGGATTTCAGTTCTTACTTGAGCCTTATTTCCACACTTGAACAGATCTACCTTGAGACAAGGCACCTTGACCACTGTTTCCATAGAATGATAGAGAAGAAAGTCCAGAAAGGGGGAGAGGAGGAGTGAGTGGGAAATGAGATCAGTAGATGTCAGCATGTGCTATCGTAGCATTTCAGTGGCTTGACAGTGCTATTTTTCCTTCACTTCCCAGTCCCACTGGGCATTTGATAGGTAGCTTGCTATACAATCGGAGAAGGCAGTGGTACCCCACTCCAGTACTCTTGCCTGGAAAATCCCATGGTGGAGGAGCCTGATAGACGCTAAGGGTCAGACACGACTGAGCAACTTCACTTTCACTTTTCACTTTCATGCACTGGAGAAGGAAATGGCAACCCACTCCAGTGTTCTTGCCTGGAGAATCCCAGTGCCGTCTATGGGGTTGCACAGAGTTGGACAAGACTGAAGTGACTTAGCAGAAGCAGCTTCTATACAATGGCACCTCAGAGCCATCCCCTGAGATAGCTGCAAGAGAGAAAGTATGACCGATCACTTGATAGTTCTTAAGGAACAAGCCTGGACGTAGTGAACACTTCTATCTATACCCCACTCTCCAGACCACAAGACTATTCCTAATATAGACTGTGGGCACAAAGAGGAAAGGAATCAAAACTGGTGGACTGACAGTGTTTTCCCTGCCATATATTAATAGGTAAATACAAATCCATATGAAAAGTATACTATCAAGAGCACATTTAAATTGACCTTGTTAAAAGATAGACTGAGCACATTAAACGTTTTAAGAGTTTAATTGAGAACAGATTGGTTTATATCAGGCAGTGGCAACCACAAGCGGTTAGAAGTGTCCACTGACAGAAACTAGGAGAAAGATTTTTGGTTTTTTAGAGAAAAGGTAGAGACAAAGCAAGGGAAACATTTGACTGTAGCTTAACCAGCTGCATTATTTGGGAAAATCTGCTGGGCTTTTCTGATAGGTTGTCCTTAGATTTTGATTTTGTAACTGTGAAGCATTTTTAGCCTCAGGTTTACGTTTGCTTACATAGGCTGTTACAGTATTACAGTCACCTCAATCTAATGGTCTCCCTATTTGGTTAATTTAACAACCTTGATGTTTATCCAATTTGGTCAAAAGGGTCTGCTCACATATGTATAACTGTATTCAATCTAATTTCAGGGGAGACATTTATTTTACTCTTATTTCCTTGTAGGTTTTCACTGACTGTCCCTCAAAGCATTGCCATTCTCCACTCTGAAGATGCTTCTGAACTTCATTGCTTTCATCCCTTCCTTTCTTACTCAAGTAGATAACGTTGTGAGACCAGTAATTCTGTTTACCCTGACTTGCTAATTCTGCTGTTCTTACCAGAGAGTCTTAGAACATATTCTTAGGGGGCATTTGCTTGTTAGAGATATTAAAGCAATTTGCTATTAGCAAAACAATTACCAAGTTTTGCAAGCAATTTACTTTTCAAAACAATCATTCAATGAATATTTACTAAATTCTTATTATGAGCCAAGATGTGTTCTAGACATAAAGCAGTGAAAAGCAGCTTTGTTTTATGGATTCTATATTATGGTGGGAGAGTAGACAGGCAGTAGATAAATATATACGTAAAAATAATAAATAAAAGAAATAGCAAGACCATGATTAGTATGGTGCAGGGAATTAAAATAAGGTGGCATAATAAAGTGATTATTTTCTTAAAAGATCAATGAGAGAGACCTAAATGATGCAATATATCCATATATGTCAAGATCATAGAAAGAAGCTTCTAGAAAGAAGAATTCTTCAATCCAAAGTTTCTAGGGTGAACTTCCTCCTCTACTTCTTTCTCTCTATAGATGCTCTTCTCACAGTCCTCATGCCTTTTCAATTATGTTAGACTTATAGACAGCCTAAAAAATGATTAACCTTATTCCTTTTGTTTAGTTAGTTGAAGAATCAGAATTCACATGAGCAGCTGTATGACAGAAAATTTTCAATAACAAATATTTAGTGAGGCTTTAATAATAATGGCAAACAACTGTTAAGAGTTTACTAAATGATAAGGATCATGCTTGCTATGGCAATACAAAGTCATTTAAGACACAGAGATCCTGTTTTTAGAGTTCATAATCAATTGGAAATGACAAATATTGCACAAATATATTCCATTCTTGTGTAATAAGTCAAAAGTGGAAGTATGGATCAGATATACAGAGGTAGGACAGATGAAGAAGTTATTTACTCTCCAGGCATAATGGTGGCCAAGGTATCTAAAAGAACTAGGGTTTGATTGGGCATCGCAGTGGAATGCAGGGGACACAGCAGAAAATTAGAGGAATAGGACTTTGACAATTTACAAACAGTGCCTCAGTCTTCTGCTTTATGACTGATTAGGTTTAATCCTTCATAAATGATAAGGATCATGCTTGCTATGGCAATACAAAGTCATTTAAGACACAGAGATCCTGTTTTTAGAGTTCATAATCAATTGGAAATGACAAATATTGCACAAATATATTCCATTCTTGTGTAATAAGTCAAAAGTGGAAGTATGGATCAGATATACAGAGGTAGGACAGATGAAGAAGTTATTTACTCTCCAGGCATAATGGTGGCCAAGGTATCTAAAAGAACTAGGGTTTGATTGGGCATCGCAGTGGAATGCAGGGGACACAGCAGAAAATTAGAGGAATAGGACTTTCACAATTTACAAACAGTGCCTCAGTCTTCTGCTTTATGACTGATTAGGTTTAATCCTTCAGATTAGAAGTCAGAATGCATTCCATATGTAGCACAGACATTTAAGCTATGCAAAGCTGTTCATTAGCCATCACGATCAAGAGATGCTATTAATATTTAATTGTCTCAAAGATCTTAATTCTATGCAGGAAGTCAGAGATTTATTCCATCAGACTGCATGCCATGTACTCAGAGCAACACGAAATTCTCAACCCATACTAGCAGCTGTGATTGAAGACCTTTTTTACATTGACTGAGACTAAAGTGGATGATGAAATTTAGGAAATCATGTTTGTTTTTCCTTAACTAAAACACAGTTGTTTCACTTTATTTGTACCTTAACTCTGCTGTTTTAAGGTACCCTTCGGTGGAATACAGAATATATACCTTTAAAGGAACAATGTTTTCTTATCTGGCTCTTCCCCTTCAAAGACTAATTTATACAGTAATGTCTGGCCAAAATATGCTTCCTTTAAGAAAAACTAAAAATGAAGAAGAGCAAGTCCTAAAAATTCTATGAAAGTTTGAGGCATTTGCTTCGAAATGTCAGGAACTCCAAACACTTGCTTATACATCTAAGAACACAGAGGCTCTTATTTACTCAAAGTAATACCTGAAAACTTGGTAAAGTTCAACATTTTTAGCTGAATACTACCAATACTGAGAACCTCACTATTTGACAATTTATCCAAAGAAAGATATTTGGTCAAAAAGACATTGTTTGTAGATATTCACTGCCATTCTTTGTGGCAATATTTATTACATTTATGTATGAAGTAAAGATTGCATTTAGCTTGATATTTAGGCTACTATTACACTGACAGTGAAGTTGCTCACTCGTGTCCGACTCTTTGTGACCCCATGGGCTGTAGCCTACCAGGCTCCTCTGTCCATGGCATTTTCCAGGCAATAGTCCTGGAGTGGATTGCCATTTCCTTCTCCATGGGATCTTCCCAACCCAGGGGTCGAATCCGGGTCTTCCACATTGTAGACCGCCGCTTTACCATCTGAGCTACCAGGGAAGTCAACATTGACAGTAGTATCTTTAATTTCACTCGGCAACTAATAATCTGAATGCTTTAAGTAGTTTACATATTAATATTTCTCTGGATTTAGAATCTCCAGGGCATTCACAAATAAGAGAGAGGCTGTATTCTTAAGGTGCTAACTAGCTATGAAGAAGAGAAAATATGCAAAAGCAAGTAATATATGCACTTTAAAAATGAAGAACATGAGAGTCATATGTAGTTTAAAAACAACCAACACATCTATCAATTGCTTACTGTATATACAACACAATCCTTGGACTCATTAGTGTTTAAATACATCTCTGGGTTGTCTGCGTGTCTCAGATATGTAGTAAATGCAGCAATTTTTCAGCTAAAACAAAGCCATTCCTTGTAGGGAGAGATAATTGAGGCCAAAAAGTCCATGAGCTATTAACAGCTTCTATTGTTTAACCACATCTCTACATTAGAGAGAATTAACAGAAAATGGATGTTGGTAATTAAAATGATAAATGTTACATAGTCAGCAATGTTTCTGTATTTGTTTAAACTAGTGTGGAACACCTCTTTTTGTTTTTCCTTGACCTTGTGCTTCTGAAGGGACCTAAATGGATTTTAATAAAACAAGGGTTATAAAATTACTGAATTTATAGGTTGAGCTGCTGTGCATTTCTTTCTTGGGTAGGGTATATTAACCTGTAAGTGTAAATTCTGCCCATTCATTGTGAGAGATGCTAAATGAGTCAATATGGCATCAATAATTCAAGGCATAATTTAGCTACATAATTGTATTTTATTTCATTAATGCTCTCAACCACTTTGGTTTAAAGCATATCTGTTCTGATGTAACAGTGCTATTGGACTCCTTTTTATACAAAGCTTTGCAGTTATTAGCATTCTGAAATCACAGAAATATAACAAATACAAAGAAAAATAATATGGCAAAAAGAAGGTCCAGATCACATGGAGAATTAAAAAATATATATGAGAGCTTTTTTCTTCTTTTCTGTATAGATACCATTCCATTCGAAATACTTGGATTTCCCTTAGCCAGGCTTATATTTAATTCTGAGCTTTTGTCATCAAGTTGTGACCTCCAGAGCAAATATGAAATACCTGCCATCACAATAATTATAAATATAAGTTGCAGGTATATGATTTTCGAGGAGCTTTGGTGAGTCCATTTTCTCCTGTGCTCTTTGTAATAGTTTTCTGCCTTTGATGGTGTGGTTCATGACATTTTAGCAAAAAGGAGGGTGAGGCACAGAGGTGCTGTTTGCTTCCAGCCCCATATTGCTGCTACTGCTGCTGCTAAGTCATAACAGTGCTATTGGACTCCTTTTTATACAAAGCTTTGCAGTTATTAGCATTCTGAAATCACAGAAATATAACAAATACAAAGAAAAATAATATGGCAAAAAGAAGGTCCAGATCACATGGAGAATTAAAAAATATATATGAGAGCTTTTTTCTTCTTTTCTGTATAGATACCATTCCATTCGAAATACTTGGATTTCCCTTAGCCAGGCTTATATTTAATTCTGAGCTTTTGTCATCAAGTTGTGACCTCCAGAGCAAATATGAAATACCTGCCATCACAATAATTATAAATATAAGTTGCAGGTATATGATTTTCGAGGAGCTTTGGTGAGTCCATTTTCTCCTGTGCTCTTTGTAATAGTTTTCTGCCTTTGATGGTGTGGTTCATGACATTTTAGCAAAAAGGAGGGTGAGGCACAGAGATGCTGTTTGCTTCCAGCCCCATATTGCTGCTACTGCTGCTGCTAAGTCACATCAGTCATGTCCAACTCTGTGTGACCCCATAGACGGCAGCCCACCAGTCTCCCCTGTCCCTGGGATCCTCCAGGCAAGAGTATTGGAGTGGGGTGACATTGCCTTCTCCGCCAGCCCCATATTACAAGCTGGCAAACGGGGGTTGTGGGGGATGGGTGAGGCAGGGAGTGGGGGCAACATTGAAGTTAACATCTTCTGACTTCATATCTTTGGACTCCTACATTTGTACCTTGTCCCAAATGTGTTTAATCTGACTCTAGTGACATAGCATGTTTTGTTTTTTTGGCTTTCCATGGCTATTTGATGCAGCACTGTGAAAATCTGATGGGAATAGTCCCATTTCATAAAGGGTAAGTGTGTTCCTAGAGGTTTTCCTCAAACTATTGAGATGTACTTTATTTCATCACAAGCCTGGTTTCTTTTTTTTTTTTTATCCTTGTTGATTAAAATATAATGTTATTTAGGGCAGAATATCTTGTCCAAAGCCTCTTCCTTAGACTGGAGTGTCTATTTGAGCATGGGTCTGAGAATGATACTTATGGAGTCTTTTTATTCTATACAATTGCCTTAATTTTCTTTGCCTTTTGTCCTAGAGGAGTCATTCAAAATATCAAAGTATTAATTCAGGAGGAAGCCAAACGCTTAGCATTTTGGTCAATCTAACAAGTGGCATGCCTCAACTAACTTCATTATTTTAGTGTATTTTTAAAAATTAATAAATATTTACTAGAGTTTAAGACATGACTATCCTATTTTATCTTACTATGAAATTGCAATAATTTTAATATCACTGTGCGAACTAACACTGGGCATGTATGAGGCAGATTTCAGGGACATAAGGGATTAACAAAAATATGATCAGTATTAAAACTTAAGGTTCATATTTCCCTTTGATTCTGATTTGCCACAAATCCTTTACTCATTAAGTGCATGTGGATGCCTATTACATGAGAGATGCTATGTTGCAGACATAACAGTGCACAAGAGAGATGTGGTTCCTGCCTTTATGAACTTCAAATCTATCAGGCAATGATAGAATGAGCATTTTGTTTATGAAATGGAGATTTAACACATAGAACATAGTTTACTACTTGTTTTAATATCTTAAAACTGTGATCATCAAAGAGAGTTTGTGCATATCCTTACCAGCACCTGGCATGAACATTGCTATTTTCTGCTTCTCTGCCTTATCTCACTGTCTTTGCAACAAACCTAGGATACAGAAGACACAGCTTGTTTATTTCTTGTCCTGTTGTTTTGTTTTAATGTTTTAGAGTTTTAAAGGTTACAAATTTTCCAGTTCCTACATGTGTTTTCTTATTTCTTGACGTAAATAGTGGTGCTATGTTATTTATGTCAGAATATATTTACAATAACTAACATTAAGTCTTTAAGTTTCAAAAAAGGGAATATGTTTTTTGATCACAGTATTTACACAATGCTCTGTGAAAACATATACAACTATGAGTTCTTTTAGAACAGAGTTTAAGGCTTGGTCATCTTCATCTTCCTGTCTTAACAGAGTGCCTAGTGAGATGCTCGTTACAGGTCTGATACATAAATCTAAGTGAATGTGATCACTGTATGAAGAAGTGGAATTGAAGGTATTTTTAAGCATAATCTCCTTTGATCATGAAGTTTACAAGTGTTAACTTACTGATGAAAAGTGGATTTCTACCTATATTTGTACAGCTCAAGTCTATGATTTTTTTCTACCATACTATATAACCAATTCTGAAGCACTGAAGAGGCTTTCTATTTCATTGTTTCCTTTTGTTGATACTGTATTATATTGCCCAGATTCCCACTTAAGAATGGAGGCACTTTTTAAAGCAACATTCCATCTTAATAATTATGGGCTGCAAGACCCTGATGCTGGGAAAGATTGAGGGCAGGAGGGAGAAGGGGATGACAGAGGATAAGATGGTTGGATGGCATCACTGACTCAATGAACATGGGTTTTGGTGGACTCTGGGAGTTGGTGATGGACAGGGAGGCCTGGCATGCCACAGTTCATAGGGTCACAGAATCAGACACAACTGAGCAACTGAACTGATGAAAATTGGATTTAAAATCTCATATCTGAGTCCTTCTCCAGGAATTGCCTTCAGCTGAAGTGTGTTGTATTGAAGATGAACCTGAGCTCTGTACGTGTGTGTGTGCTAAGTCACTTCAGTCTTGTCCAACTCTTTGCGACCCTATGGATTGTAGCCCACCAGGCTCCTCTGTTCATGGGAATCTCCAGACAAAAATACTAGAGTGGGTTGCCACACCCTCCTCCTGGGGATCTTCGTGACCTAGGGCGTGAACTTGGATCCCTTAAGTCTCCTGCATTGGCAGGCAGGTTCTTTACACTAGTGCCTCTCGCGAGGCCCTTGGGCTCTGTACACCGACACCAAATTAAATCTTGGAGACAGAGGTTGGGGTGAAGTAGAAAAGAATAGCTTTATTGCTTTGCTAAGGCAAAGGGAGCCCTCATGGGCTAATGTCCTACATGCATGTGTCCCCATTTAGAGAGGGTAGTAAGTTATAATAATGGTTCAAAGAGGATGTGATCAGCTCATGAACATTCTTCTGATTGGTTGATGGTGAGATAAGTGGGAGCCAGCATCATCAACCTTCAGAGTCCAACTAGTCTGGGGTCTACTTGCTTGTGGACAGCATACTATCATTAATCATTAACTTCTCCCACCGGAAGGAATTTTCAATATCTACAAAACAGCTCAAAGGTATTGTATGTATCCTTGATGGGGAACTAAGACTTTGCCCCAAGGCTGCACTATTGTTTATCTTGACTATTTGTTTCTCCTTGCTCTCACATCCAGAGAAGGCAATGGCACCCCACTCCAGTACTCTTGCTTGGAAAATCCCATGGACAGAGTAGCCTGGAAGGCTGCAGTCCATGGAGTCGCTGAGGGTCGGGTACGACTGAGCGACTTCACTTTCACTTTTCACTTTCCTGCATTGGAGAAGGAAACGGCAGCCCACTCCAGTGTTCTTCCCTGAAGAATCCCAGGGATGGGGGAGCCTGGTGGGGTGCCGTCTATGGGGTCACACAGAGTCGGACACAACTGAAGTGACTTAGCAGCTCTCACATTATCTCCCTTCCCTAATTAACAAATGCTTGAATCTGCCCCCTTGGAACTCAGGAAAGGTCATGGAGGTTGAATGAAGGCTGTTTCCTATAATCAAAGAAATGAGGGCCACAGAAAGGCTTTGTGCCCAGGAGCCCCACGGGACCCTGCTTGGTGAAAGATATGTCTCTTACTTGGAGGAAGCCCACATCCGGTGACTGGTTGATAAAGGCAATATAGAATTCTGACCTCCTGGCCTTAATTCAAGATTGCTTTGAAGAGCTATCCTGGCTCATGAGTCCCATGAAAAATTCTGAGGGCTCTGTCACAATTACATCCTTGTTCAATGTCTCCCCCTGACCACACCTACTTCTGTGTCTTCCATCCAGGTGGATTTTCCCAAACACTCTCCAATAAACCTCTTGTACACAATTATTTGCCTAATAGTCTATTTGCTGGGAAACA
The DNA here is from genome assembly GCA_006408695.1 of Aepyceros melampus. NCBI lineage: Eukaryota > Metazoa > Chordata > Mammalia > Artiodactyla > Bovidae > Aepyceros > Aepyceros melampus. The sequence goes on from SJXQ01005684.1 coordinate 256,118, forward strand.
GTTCAGGATGACTGTATTTGAAATGGTCCTAAGAATTAAACTTTAAAATGAGATTTTTGAAGTTGATCACCCTCCAGGCCCTTGGTGGAGAAGTGATGCATGGAGTACTTTAGCCCTTGGCATTGTGAAAATGTGATAAACTGGGGTTTTGGAAGGTAATGTGATGACTGGTACAATAGACTGGGCCTTTGGAAGGTTTGAGGGAGCAGCAATTATAAGGACTGTGCATTGAATGGCTCTTGCTGGGTGCTATTGATGGATTGGAAAAGATAATGAAAGACTAGAGATTTTAAATCACCAATTAAAGGCAAACTGTCAAAGCCAGAGAACCTCCTTGGCAGCATATAAAAAGATTCTCATCTGCTGCACCTGCAGGGCAGACAAAGTTAAGTCTCAGGTCCAGGACCCAATGAAACGGGTCATAGAGCTACAAAAATTACTAAATTCTAATACACAGCAAGTCTGCTGAGCCAAAGTCCAGACACTGAATAAGGAGAAGTGAGATTTAAAAAAAAAAATTATAATGAGAACATCTGGGTTGATCCACATGCAAACTCTGTGGCTTCACATTCCACTGAAACTTCTGGGCTTATAGAAGTGACCCAGCTGTATATATTAAAGGCAGTGCTCTCTCACTCCTTGGGGATGAAGTAGAAATCTTTGTCTTACAAAACAACAAATACTCACTTCAGGATTTACCACTACCTCGCCTTCTGGCTACCAAGCCAACAACTTGGATTGAATTACAGTATAATTTGACCAGTGAGGTGCTCTTTCTATAGGAAGAAAGGGATTAATACCTAAAAAGCCCGAATGTCTAACTAACGTGAACCAGAAGGCTGTATGGATTTTGAAGAGTGATGCCCTGCAGAGGGTGAAGCAGCTAGTTTAGATGAGGAAAACTTATCTACAAATATTTATTGATACAGATGCATCCCTCCATGATACAAAATTAAACAGCTTGGCAAAGGACTCTGGGAGAGGGCTTCCCAGGTGGTTCAGTGGTAGAGAATCCTCCTACCAATCTGCAGGAGACACAAGAGATGCAAGGCTTCCCTCATAGCTCAGTTGGTAAAGAATCTGCCTGCAATGCAGGAAACCCTGGTTTGATTCCTGGGTCAGGAAGACCAAGCTGGAAAAGGGATAGCCTACCCACTCGAGTATTCCTGAGTTTCCCTTGTGGTTTAGCTGGTAAAGAATCTGCCTGTAACACAGGAGACCTGGGTTCGATACCTGGGTTGGGAAGATCCCCTGGAGAAGGGAAAGGCTACCCACTCTGGTATTCTTGCCTGAAGAATCCCACAGACTGTATAGTCCATGGGGTCACAGAGAATGGGACACGACTGAGCGACTTTCAAGAGATGCAGGTTCAGTCTCTGGGTCAGGCAAATCCCTGGCGGAGGAAAATGCAACCCACTCCAGTATTCTTGCCTGGAAAATCCCATGGAGAGAGGAGCCTGACAGGCTACACACCATGGAGTCACAAAGAGTCAGACAGGATCTAGCGACTGAGCATGGAAGAATCCTGGGATAAATAGTCATGGGTCAAGGAAGTTATTCACATTGTGAGAAACTTGGAGAAATGACAAATGAATTTGCAAACCCTCCTTGCTTCGACTCAGGTCCACTCTGAAGGGCCAGCCCAACTCCCAAGCTCCTCTAGAATCAGCTGGAGCCTCTGTTGCAACTGCATCCTGGTTTAACATATCCCTCTCTATTCAATCCTACTCTCCTCTACCTCCTTACAAATAGCTTTTTCAAGAGAACCCCAATAATCTTCAAACACAGCAATCTCAGAGATAATAACTTAGCATATGTGAGAGACAGGATAATGACACTCTGCAAAAATATCCACACCCTAGCCATGAAATTAAAAGACGCTTACTCCTTGGAAGGAAAGTTATGATCAACCTAGATAGCATATTCAAAAGCAGAGACATTACTTTGCCAACAAATGTTGGTCTAGTCAAGGCTATGGTTTTTCCAGTGGTCATGTATGGATGTGAGAGTTGGACTGTGAAGAAAGCTGAGTGCTGAAGAATTGATGCTTTTGAACTGTGGTGTTGGAGAAGACTCTTGAGCATCCCTTGGACTGCAAGGAGATCCAACCAGTCCATCCTAAAGGAAATCGGTCCTGGGTGTTCTTTGGAAGGACTGATGCTAAAGCTGAAAGTCCAGTACTTTGGCCACCTGATGTGAAGAGTTGACTCATTGGAAAAGACTCTGATGCTGGGAGGGATTGGGGGCAGGAGGAGAAGGGGACGACAGAGGATGAGATGGGTGGATGGCATCACTGACTCGATGGACGTGAGTCTGAGTGAACTCTGGGTGTTGGTTATGGACAGGGAGGCCCGGCGTGCTGCGATTCATGGGGTCGCAAAGAGTTCGACACGATTGAGCGACGAAACTGAACTGAACCAAATCTACAGAACCTATGAGTATGTTATCATATGTGGTAAAAGGAACGTGACTGATGTGAGTTAAGAATCTTGAAATGGAAAGAATAGCCTAGATCAATCTAGATGAGCTCAGTGTGATCACAAAGATGCTTATGACAGGCAAGAAGGCTGAAGGAAGAAGAAGGAAGTTTGGACAACAGATGCAGAAGTTGAAGTGACATGTTTCAAAGATGAGGTCAGGGGCAAGAAGCCAAAGAATGCAGGCAGCCTCTAGAAACCGGAGGAAATAAGGAAGCAGTTTCTCCCACGACACCTCAACAAGAAACATAGCCCTGATAAAATGTTAATTTTAGACTTCTGACCTACCGGTATTTGATAGAATAAATTTGTATTATATTGAAGAGGAAAAGTTAAAATTTTACATAACCTCCTGCTTGTTCTGCCTCTATAACTCCGCTTGCTCCTTGCAATGTCTGGATCACGTATGTCAGGCAGTCTCAAAGTGGGGACATGCAATACTAGGAACTGGAGCTTATCTCACTCATCCTTGTCCTGCTCTTTGCAATTGCCCAGCCCCTGCAAACCTGCAGGGCTTAATCATGCCTGTCCATGTAAAGGTCAGGCATCCCCCTCCCCATCTTGACTCTTGTTCCTGTGTGCCTGGAACCTCTTAGTTTAAACCAGCCAATTAACAGCTAGTGTTGCCCACTATAGTCCATCTATAAAAACTCTGTAACCCCTTTGTTTGGGGCTTAGAGCTTGGTGTGTTAACTCCTCTGGTCCTGCTGGTGTAATAAACCTGAGTTCTCCAACTCTCTGATTGTGTTGCTTGGTTTCTCAATTACTGGTTTCTGCAACAATATTAAGTCATTAAACCTGTGCTAATCTATTACTGCAGGAATAAGAAACATACAACACAGTGACATTTTAACCTTTATTTGAATTTCATTCATCTTATCTATATTGGTTACATATAGTTGTAGTAATTGTGTAGTCATTTAGAGAAAATACATGATTATACATATTAAGTGTATCTTTCACCAATTTATGAGATTCTTTAAAGAAAAGTCAAACCATAGGATATGTAGCTCATTTCTCCATTGCATAATACATTCTAAGATACTTTTTTTCAAATAACTCTGTGCTGCAAATTGTGTTTTATGTTTAATTTATGAAAGTTGTAACATTTTTAATTAGGATTATTTGGAAAAACTGAGGTCAGAACACTCAAAACATCTAGCTTTCTTATATTAGGAAATCTTGGCCAAAGGGAAAGACAGATTTTTAGCTCCAATGAAGAGTCAGCTCTGTGGTCTCACCAATGTGAGGTATTCTTATCTCTACACACACACATACACACATACAAATAATATTAATAACAATTAAAAATAATTGCATCTGGTAGTTTTAGTACTTATCTGTCCCCAGAACCATATTAATCATTTTGCATGTATTGTCTAATCTAAACCTGTGAATAGCAGATGGGAATATATAGCTTTCTGGGAGAGGTTTAAGAGCTGTTGTTCAGTCACTTAGTCATGTCTAACTCTTTGTGAACCCGGAAACTATAACATGTCAGGCTTTCCTGTCCTTCACTATTTCCCAAAGTTTGCTCAGATTCATGTTCATTGATTCAGTGATGATATCTAGCCATCTCATCCTCTGTCACCCTCTTCTCCTTTTGCCGTCAATCTTTCCCAGCATAAGGGTCTTTTCCAGTGAGTTGACTCTTTGCATCAGGTGGTGAAAGTGTTGAATCTTCAGCTTCAGTGTCAGCCCTTCCAGTGAATATTCAGGGTTAATTTCCTTTAGGATTGACTGGTTTGACCTGACCCAGGGGTTCTCAAGAGGCTTCTCCCACACTAAAATTCAAAGACATCAATTCTTCAGCACTCAGCCTTCTTTATAGTCCAAGTTTCACATCCATATGTGACTACTGGAAAAAACAAACAAACATAGCTTTGACTATATGGACCTCTGTTAGCAAAGACTTTTTATCTAGGTAAACAAACATTATCTAGGTTTGTCATAGCTTTCCTGTCAAGGATTTAAGAATAATGAATATATAACAACCATAATGCTCTGCACCAACCTTGAACAATTCCCACAATTGTCCATATTCTCACTTAAGATAAATGGAGGGTTCCAGAAAATGGGAAGGGAGGAAGCAGTCCTTTGGTCTTAAGAAAGAGAAATGAAAGATGATTTGATACTTGGTCCATGCATGAGAAATGACCCTGAGAGTGATCACTGGATACAGGATATGCTTCATAGAGAATACTTCTATGAAGATAAAGATGGCCATAGTTCAGTTTAGGAATAAAAAAGGTGATATTTTCTTACTTCTTACTATGAACAAAAATATAATGCTACCTGCCATTTAGTAAATGAAAAACATTGTCCGTCTCAGCCACTATAACCACCCCAGACTCAGATGGTGTACACTGAGAAGGATTCAGGATAGGGAAAAGCAGGATATAGGCCTTAGATAAGTAAGATGCATATCAAAGGAATAATTTCAATGAGGCCAGACTCTTGCGTCTCCCCACACATTAAAAAACAAAACAAAACCCACAAATCATTAACTTGAGATTTCTGTTTTGGGGATTAGCAATAATCTTTTGATGTTCAACCACATGTTTTTGGTTTGGTTTTGTTTTTAGCAAAAATTCCTAGTATCCTGACTCCTGCTTTTTCTCTTTGGAACAGTTCCTCAGAGCACAGTGATCTGACAATCTGTCCCCAGGGGACAGTCCTCAGTAGGATCACCAAATAAAATATAACTTGCAACTTTTTGTGCATTTTTTTCCCAGTTTATATTTCCATAGTTAACCAATAGCTACCTCTATTTGAGGTAACATACTGAATCAAGATCAACTTCTGCTTTAATATTTTGACTGTCTTTAATTACAGGTCTTTTGTGTATATTATTTGCCTTTGAACAAAAAGCAGCAGCTTAGAAAATGCCTTTTGGTGAGAGTAGCTCACACTCCTCACAGATGAAGCTGCTTCTTCAGATTTCTCTTTTTTCTCTCTTACTATTATTTCTTGAGATTTATTTTGACTTTTAAAACAGAAAGCATAAATATAGGGTGTGCTTAAATCTATATATCTCTTTTTATTACCTCACTGCTCTCTTTTATTTAAAAAAGTAATATCAGTTATGTTTTTGCCAATTTCAAACCCAGGTTACATTGAAAAACAATACTCAATCTCTCTGCTGCTGCTGCTGCTGCTGCTAGATACTATATATTCATGAATCAAGGACACTGTTACAGTTAAGATAAAATCCATCTCTGCCAAGAATTAGCAATTCTCTGTTCCCACCCCACTTTGCTCTTGAAGGGGATGGCACCCACTCCAGTATTCCTGCCTGGAGAATCCCATGGACAGAGGATGGGCTACAGTCCATGGGGTCACTAAGAGTTGGGCACAACTGAGGGAGTTACACTACACTACTAGGTTAGAATCCTAGCCTATCCATTTGTACATTTAACTTTTATGTTTAATTCAAGCATCCATTATACATGCTATCTATGTGTGCCACTGGAGTCATATTATTTTCAGTTGAAATGGAGAAAACAGTTGATGTCCTCAACTGTTGATATCCTTTGATGTCCTAAAAGACTAGATCAGATGATACGTGGGTTATCACTTCAACACCTATCCTTAGGATGTCTCTTCAAACATCTCAGTGTTTGCATGGGAGAGAAGGCATGTCTTGGCCCAGTAGCAGTGGGTATGATGAAAGGAGGAAGAAAACAACATTAATAAAGGGGAGTTTCACAGAGAAGCAAACACGATTTTCTGGATAGAGCTTTTTGACTTCAACTCAAGGATAAGAGACTTCAAAATTCCATTTTTTCCCCAATGCAATCCAGTCATATAGGCTTCTGCTGCTGCCAACTAGAAGGACGGCTGTTGATAACCATGATCATATAAACAGTACATGCCACTTACCAAGCATACACACTATTAGTGCAACTTTCTGCTATATGGTTCATACCAATGATACATTTAATTCTACTGAATATGTGCTGTATTGTCATACTAGTTTCACAAATAGGGAATTGGAAGAAACTTGAGAAACACTGAGTATCTTGTCGAAGCCACATAGCTAATAATTTTGGAACCCAAGTTGCAAACCCATTAACCAAACTTGAATTCATTCCATAATATTAAAATGCCTCCAAAATCTTTTTATTTCCATCATCTTATATGCATTGCAGCCCTAATCTTCCTCTAATTTTAATTAAAATCTAATTGTAATGTGAAAGTGAAAGTGAAAGTGAAGTCGTGTCCGACTCTTTGCGACCCCATGGGCTGTAGCTTACCAGGCTCCTCTGTCCATGGGATTTTCCAGGCAATAGTCCTGGAGTGGATTGCCATTTCCTTCTCCAGGGGATCTTCCCAACCCAGGGATCGAACCTGGGTCTCCCGCATTGTAGACAGATGCTTTACCATCTGAGCCATCAGGGAAAGCAACATTAAAAACTTTCCAAGCAAAAATATAAAGCACTTCCTCTTGCCATCTGAAAGAAATCAGTTGTTTGCATATGTATTTAATTATAACCAATGTCATAGTCGAGATGGAGACCTTTACATGGCTTCCTTTAAACCACCATCTTCTCTGCAGAATGCCAAACTTTCCCCAGCCTTCACTACTACAAACTCTGATGCTTCTGGCTTAGGCTTCTAGATATGACTAAAGTCATTTTCCAATTAAAAAAAAAACACAAATTCGAATTTGGGTTTATTTAGTCATTAATTTGTGGTAGCTGGATTTAGGGGAAAAGTGGCAATAAGAAGTTTAGAAGATTATGTTTGAGGCACTTACTTGACCTTGAGGAACGCAAGGAATGATGTTTGAAATGGGGACTTTGGAGGAGAAATCATTCTTAGATAGGAGCTGTGTGTTATGCTGGACTTCCTCTCTCACAGGAGCCTGTGACTGTGCTTGGCTTATGGTGGGCACTCAACGCTCACTGTGTGGTTAACCATAAATGTAGTGGGCTAATGAACATTTCAAAGGATCTAAAGATTCTTTAAATTCATAGTTTTATATTAAGACTAAATTGCCTTGTTCCATCGTATTAAAAAGGAGTGAAACAGACAAATGCCAAGAGCATGACTTTTAAAATAAGAAAGAAAGATTTTGTGATGTCTCTGTGTTAGTGTTAGTCACTCAGTCATGTCCAATTCTTTGAGATCCCATGGGCTGTAGCCCACCAGGCTCCTCTGTCCGTGGAATTCTCCAGGCAAGAATACTGGAGTGTGCAGCCATTCCCTCTCCTGCTTATATAACCACTCGCTACTCTCACCAGTTAGGGATTCTTATTTGTAGAAATATATCATGGTCAAGTTTTCAGACCAGTCTTGGCATATATTCTACTTTTCTGTTCCCTTCTATGAGTTGTGATATTATGTGACGTGTTTGGATATTCCAGGATAGTTTTGATTTTGTGAATTTATTGTACTCGTTTTTGTCTGATCTTGTACCTTCTTTGTTTTCTTTTTATAATAGGCAATAGGATAACCACAGAGAGACCCAAAGAGATCTAAAAATTTATCTGGTTCACTCCTTTCATTGAGTTTCAAATTGAGTTCAAGACAGATGAATTGAGATGTCCAGTGTAAAATAGATAGTAAGTTAATGAGTTAACTAAAAATTAATTTATAAAAATTTATTAAATAACTATGTGAATCATAGTAGAGGGATATAAAATAAGAATGCTACATAGCTCTGCCTCAAGGTACTCATGTTAAGTTCTTGCCACAGTGAAAAACACAAATGTTTGGTAAGGCCAGACATATGCTAAAGAACAAAGCAACCTAGATGTCCATCAGCAGATGAATGGATAAGAAAGCTGTGGTACATATACACAATGGAGTATTACTCAGCCATTAAAAAGAATACATTTGAATCAGTTCTAATGAGGTGGATGAAGCTGGAGCCGATTATACAGAGTGAAGTAACCCAGAAAGAAAAACACCAGTACAGTATACTTACACATATATATGGAATTTAGAAAGATGGTAATGATAAACCTGTACGTAAGACAGCAAAAGACACA